>JAQZBX010074278.1:0-14784 GCA_029593785.1 Cabassous unicinctus
TTCCCTTAATCTTTCTTTTCACATTTACATTATATTTTTAAGCACAAGACTTCAGCTTTTTATTTCAATAATTGTATTTTACATGTTTAGAATTTTTTTATTACATTACTTATTTTAGTTTATATTCTCTTCTGAATTTCCATACTGATCCCTAATTTGGACCAAATGATAATTTAATGACCCAAATTCTTTGAAACTACACCCATTGAAATTTGGCTTTCATTTCCTCTTTCCTTAAGTTGGGGCTTGCATAGAAATGTTTTGAACAGTAATTTATGGCATGAGTAAAACCAGCCTTTAAGAGACCTGACAACTTCTAAGTGATTTTTATGAAAGCCTGAAGTGCCATTTAAGATGATCATCTACTATGCTAGAGAGATCACATGGAAAGTTCTTGAGACAGCATGAGTAGGGAAGACCATCTGATGAACCCTACCTTCCGAATAGCCCCACCTAGGCTTCAGCCATGTGTATAAAGTCACTGTGGCCGCTTGAGAGGACAAGTTATACTTTGATCACAACTGAGTGACACCACTTGATATCAGGTGGGATTGAAGCATTGAATAGCCATGACCTGCTCAAATTACTGACATAAAATGTGACTGTAATAAAATTCAATGTTCTTTTAAGTGTTTTGGAGTTGCATACTGTATAGTACAGATATCCAGAAGAAAATTTTATAGTAGAATTGGGTGATGTTCTAACAAAAACAAATTCCTGGCCTGGGCTTTGGAATCAGGGTTTAGGACTAGGATGGAAGAGTATTAAGTATATGGTTAGGGAAGAAAGTAAGTGAATAAAGTACACCCATGACCTATACTGGCAGAATAGTTAGTAAAGTTTTGCCCACAGTAACATAGAAACTAGAAATGGCATCCAATTATGTCAGATGGAGGTAAGGAGATTTCCTGGCAAAATATTGACCTTTCCAACCTACTTCTCGTATTGCCTATAATAGAACAAGAACAGAGAACTGAAGGAAGAAATGTTCAAATTTTTTTCAAGTAGAATTGAGAGTTATTATAAAGGAGTCAGGATTTTACAAAATAGAAATATGAAATTCTTCTCTCTCCACCACTTCTCCTGGGAAAATTCATTAGTTAAAACAAGAAAGAAATGGCATCAGACACTTCCATTAAACTAGATTCTGGGTGGAGATGGGGAATTTTAAGTGTCCGGTATTACACTCTGTTGAAATCTCAGAGAGATTTAAGAGTGTGCCTACTAATACTTATTAAATCTTAGGTTGTGATTCCACAGTCTTTTAAATAGATAAAAAACTCATTTAAGAATTGTTAAGTCTTTGTCCACATCATCTTATCTTTCCCTCCAAGGAAGGGAAGAGGTTGTCTCAGAATAAATTTGAGTGTTTCTTTTCTATAATGTCTTAACTTGAATCCTGTGCAATTAGAAACAGAGAAATCCCACAAAGTTTTTAAAGGTATTTCACCAGCATTAATTATAAACAACAAAGGTCACTCCAATTAAAAGGAGGCCTTTGGTACCCAGACAGCCATGAGCAGGAAGAGGGCTCAAAGGATGACTCAGTTACAAGCAGGTGCCACTTTTTATGGAAACAGAAGATTGACTCAGATGACAGAAGCCGAGTTTGTGGAAAACTTCTAAGAATGCTCATTATTACTGAAGACATGCTAATTTCTTTGACTTTCTGTTTTTATATTTGATTATTGTTGACTGTTCTGGGCTACATTTATATTAATGAAAGGCAAATAATGTGATGGTACATTTTCCCATAAAATACATGCAATTACTATGAATTGCATATTTGCTTATGTATAAAATTATCTCAATTTTGGAAAACTAAAACTTTGTATAAGCAATGAAACAGAAAAACATTTTTTTCTCTAACTTTTGCATCTGATTTTTATCACCTGTTAATGATGTGTACAGGATTACATAAAGGATTATTTGAAGTCTGAATTTACAGGAGTCTCTCATTTTAGATCTAAGTCATCTTGACTCTATCTGAGTCTCGAAACTGGTGTCATTAAAGACATTTATGACCATAGAAGAGGATGCTGGAGGTCCAAGGCTGTGTTTTGATTGTGGTGCTCAAGCATTTTTCTGCCCTGGAAAACATTTCTTTTGCTGTCACACCTGTCAACTCTAGAATTGCTTGGGTAGGTTGTTTCTTCCGTGCTTATTTCTACTTCAACCCATGTCCAACAATCCTTTTCTCCTAAAGTACAAACTGAAAAGCCATATTTAGTCAAGCCCCACAGTTTCAAAAAACCATCTCGTGAAATCATATTCACTGCTACCACAAAATGGCAATCATGGAAATTTGGAAGCTGTTCTATTCTGATGAATATTTTAAATCTATCAGCTATTATCTCTTTCTCTTTATCATAAAATATTACCTCTAGGTGATTGCACTGTGAAGCAATTTGCCTGAAATGGGCACATTCGAGGTGCCCAGTCTTTTTCATTCAGTCCTCATAGGAACTTTACTGGGTAAACAAATAAAGTTCCACATAAAAGTGAGAAAAGGAGACTTTTAAATGTTAGGTAACTTACATACATTCCTAACGCCTGACCCAAAGACCATTGATTTATTTATACCACAGATGCATTAAAATGATGGATTCAGGAAGGAATATAAAGAATAAGTTACTCCTTATTATCTTTTGACTAATTGAATGGATATCTCCAAGTACACATTATCCTGAGTGAACATGAAAATGTCACAACGAGAGAGAAGAACTCCTAATTCTTCCTGAACAATTTCAAGTTCATAGTATAGGGATAGAGAGTGCCTCAGGTTAAAATACTTTAATAACAAAACCTAGCGGGGCTTTTTTGTTGTTGTTTTTTTTTTAAGATTTATTTTATTTATTTCTCTCTCCCCACACTCTCTTTGTTTGCATTTACTGAATCTGTTCTTCTTCCTTGTTTCTTTAGAAGGCACTGCCAACCGAACCTGGAACCTCCATTGTGGGAGGGAGGCACCTAATCACTTGAGCCAACTTTGTTCCCTGCTTTGTTGTGCCTCTGATTATGTTTTTCTTCTTGCGTATCTTGTTGCATCATCTTGTTGCATCAGTTTGCCATGCCTGCCTGTCACATAAGCTTACTGTTTTCCTTGTCATTTTTTGTTTGTTTGTTTTTTTATTTTACTATTTCCTTGTCTTCTTTTAGGAGGCACCGGGAACCTTTGTTCCTTGCAATGTTGTGTATCTCATTATGTTTTAATTCGTATGTCTCTTGTAACTTCATCTTCTGGCATCAGTTTGCATTGCCTGCCAGCTTGCTGTCTTCTTTAGTAGGCAAAAGGATCTGAACCAGGGAACTCTCATGTGGTAGGCAGGAGCCCAATCACTGGAGCCACATCTGCTGTCCTTTATTGTGTGTGTTTTTGTTTTTATATGTGTGTGTGCATGCAAGAATTATTGGTAGGCTTTAGAATGCCTTTTTTCTATAGGGGCAAGATCATTGAAGCATAACACACAAAGAACAACAAGAATTTTTAGAGTAAATCACTTTTTCTAAAAACAATTTTTGATTTTTATTTTTATTTTTAAAGAATCTTAGATTACTTAAATGTTACATAAAAATGTAGGGGATTTCCATATGCCCTGCTCCCTAATGCTCGCATATTTTTCCACATTAGCAAAATCCTTCATTAGTGTGGTACATTTGTCTCAATTGATGAACACATATTAGGGCATTGCCACTAAGTGATGATTATAATTTACATTGTAGTTTACACTCTCTCCCACAAATTTTTGCAAGTTATTATATGATGTACAATGGCCTGTATTTGTCATTGAAGTGTCATTTAGGATAATTCCCATGTTTCAAAAATGCCCCCAAATTACAATTATTTTTCCTTCTCCCTTCCCTCAGAAAATCCAGTGGCCACTCCCTCCACATCCATTATAAAATTTCTGCCTTTACTAGAATCACAACAAGTCTAAACTAGAAAACCTGTAAGTCTACTCTGGTCCATCATCCATTCCCCAGACCTGGGAATTCAATGATGGTGATGCTCCCTCCGCTATAATTGAGAGGGGGCTTAGGTCCCATGGGCAGATGGATGGGACTTCCTTGCTTGCAGTTGCAGACTCTCTCTGTTCCTTGAAATGGTTGCTGTCAGTCATCTTCTTTTTGTTAGGTGTCCTGGGTGAGTCCTTCTAGGGAGTAGGTGTTGCAAGTCTGTTGAGATTCAGAGCCCAACTGGCACATGGGGAGCCCAAAGATTTAAGTCTGTTGGACATACGACAACCAACTCTGCTAGTAACTATAAGTTCAAATAGAGGAGCAGCAGAACCGTAGTAGGGAAAAAGCAACTGTGGCCAACTCTGACCCACTGGGAAGTGTACATTCTAAAGAAGGGTCCCCAAGCAGGGCACGAAACTCCTGATCTGTCTGCCCTGCCTATAGTGTCTGGATGTCTCCAGAGCCTTCAGGAGCCCAGCACTTTCAATTAATATTTACTGTGCCTGTCTATGTGTTCCTGCTGAGACATGCATAAATGTACCCTTTCAAAGAACTCCCAAGTCACTTTGAAGTCTCTTAGCCACATAAATTCATTTGTCTTTACCCTTTCCCTCTTTTGGACAAGGTCTTTTTCCAGTTGCATTGCTAGTTGGTGCTTGGTAGTAATCCCTCGGTGCCAGGGAGGCTCATCCCTGGGCGTCATGTCCCATGCTGGAGGGAATGTAATGCATTTATACACTGAGTTTTGGCTTGGAAAGAGCATATCTGAGCAACAAAGAGGTTCTCAGGGTGTAATGCTTAGGCACCCTCTAATACTATGCTAAGTTTCAATTTCAAAAGTAGATTCATAAGTACAGTCATCACAATCAAGGGCCTATATTTCACTACTTTCTGCCTCTGTATTCAGAGGATTCTTGCTGTCCCATCGGAGATAGTGGCACAGCTCCCCAGGATGGGAATTCGATATTTCTTTTGGTATTGTGTGGATCTCTACCCACTGTGACAATGCCCCATGTATACTTTTTTGCAGACATATGCCTCATAGGTATGCCCCAGGTGAACCTCCAACCATGCATCTCTCCTCTCTGACATCCTGCACTAATGATCCTCCCCTGCCACAGTTGTAACCCTCTGTAAGCCACAATTCTTCAACATTGAAATCAGCAAAATAACCAAAAAAAAATTAATAGAAAAATGATATAATAATGATTTTAAAAATAAGAAAAAATACAATTTTTTAAAAAAGTTTGAAGTAATGAAAACATGAAAGACATAAAATTTTAAAAAATTTAACATTAAGTATATCATCACTTTAATATCTGTTGTGTAGAATGTACAATGACATTTGTTTCCATTTATTTGCACAGAGTCTAATTTTTTTCATTTTGTTCCAAGAAGCTTTAGGTTACCGAAATGTCACATACAGAATATAGGTGATTCCCATATACCCAACATCCTCTACCTTGTCTCCTTTCCCCTATTAATAACATTTAATATGTGGATGGAACATTTGTTACAAGTGATATATAAATATTGAAACATTGCTACTTACCATGGTCAGTGATTTGCATTGTGGTTTATATTTTGGACCGCACAATTTTATAGAGTTTGATGAAGTTTGATATGGTCTCTATCCATACTTGCAAGATCATGTAGAACCATTCCAGGAACTTTTACACAATGTCACTTAATGACATGATGGAATCAAAGTCCTATGCTTGATTTAATAAAGTAAAAGTGAAACCTCTGAATTTAATACAATCAAAAAAGGGGTATCATGCCCAGCAAACCTAGAAGTCTACAAACATAATCAATATCTGTTTTTGGAACTGCTAAATAATATCAACCTGCTACACCTACATATTTAAAAAGATATGTGTTCCTAAAAAGAATTGAAGAAATGTCCTCAACATGATAATGGGCATGTATGAAAAACCCAAAGCTAAATTGTACTAAATGGTGAAAGGCTAAAAGCTTTCCCTCTAAGATCTGGAATAACACAGGGATGCCCACTGTCACCACTCTTATTCAACATTGTGTTAGAAGTACCTGCCAGAGCACTTAAAAAATGAAAGAACAAAAAGCATCCAAATTCAAAAGGAAGAAGCAAAACTTTCAGTATTTATAGATGACATGATCCTATATATAAAAAGTCCTGAAAAATCTAAAACAAAGCTACCATACCTAATAAGCAACTTCAGCAAATTAGCAGGATAGAAAATTAACATGCAAAAATTAGTAGTGTTTCTATACCATAGTAATGACCAATCAGAGGAGAAAATCAGGAAAAAAATTGCATTTACAATAGCAATGAAAAGAATGAAATATTTAGGAAAAAATTTAATCAAGAATGTAAAGGACCTGTATTCAGAAAACTACAAAACAATACTAAAATAAATCAAAGAAGACCTAAATAAATGGAGGAACATTCAGTGTTCATGGGTTGGAAGACCAAATATAGTTAAGATGACAGTTTTACATAAATTGATTGACAGATTCAATGTAATTCCTATAAAATTTCCAAAAGCTTTCTTTTCAGACATGGAAAACCCAGTTATCAAATTTATTTGGAAGGGTTAATAGCCCTGAACAGCCAAAAACCTTTCGACTTTAAAGCACATTATAAAGCTACATTGGTTTAAAAAAAGCATGGTACTAGCATAAAGCTGGACATAACTAGCATAAAGATAGAAATATTGACCAATGGAATTGAACTGAGAGCTCAGATAGACCCTCACAACTCTGGTCAATAGATTTTTGACAATGCTGCCAAGTCCACCTGGCCAGGACAGAACAATCTCTTCAACAAATGGTGCAGGTAGAACTCGATATCCATACTCAAAGGAAAGAAAAGGGACCCCTGTCTAACATATTATAGAAATGTTAACTCAGAATGGATCAAAGCCCTAATTATAAGAAACAGAACCATAAAACTTCTAGAAGATCATGTAGGGAAACAACTTCAAGAAATTTTAGTAGGTTGTGGTTTCTTAGACTTTGAACTCAAAGCATGAGTATGAAAAAATAATTGATAAATGTGACCCTCTTCAAAATTGGATACTTTTGCACATCAAATGACTGTATCAAGAATGTGAAAAGGCAGACTACTCAATGGAAGAAAATATTTGGATGCCAAATATCTAATAATGGCTTACTATCCAAGATATTGGAAATAGATCCTTTAATTCAACAATAAAAAGACAAAAAAATCCAATTAAATGTGGACTTTATGTTGAGTGAAGCAAGTGAGACAGAATGAAGAAAAAGAATGGAAATCTGTATAGAATTGGTAAAAAGTTTATTTAGAAATGTTTGGAAACGGATAGAAATGATGAAAGCTCATTATAGTGTTTGTAATTAGCAGAGCTATTTTAGTTTACCAAAGGACTGCCAAAGGGTATTTATAAGAGTATTTACTTGGGGTAAAAGCTTACAGTTCCAAGGCTGTGAAAAGTCCATGACAAGGCTGGACTTCTGCTCTCTTTCCACATTCTGCTATAAGCTCTCAGGTAGATAGCAGGGCTGGTTTCCTCTTGAGCTGCTCCGTGCTCCCAGGCTATTGGGAGCTTCATGCTTAAGCAATCCTCTCTCTTATATTGCAACGTCAAATATGATGACCCCCTTTTTACTCTGTTTGCCCCATATAAGTCTGTTTATGTCAGAGCCAGCAAGGACTCACAACTGAATTTAATAAATCAAAGAGTATCATGCCCAGAGGAATAGAGTAGTTTACAAACATAATCTTTCTCTTTTAGGGATTCATAAAACAATCTCAAATGGCCACAAACACTAATATATGGCAATGATAGTAGTTGAATGGGAAAGATAAATAATGATACATGGGACTGTATAACATTGTGTACACTTTGTGGACAATGTGTGTGATTAATAGTGCATTTATAAGAATTTTCTTCTCTGAAACAGAAAAAATGTACATTGATATAAGATTTTAATCATAGAGTAATGTTTGGGCAATATAGAACCAAAGAAAAATATGGACTATAAGGAATAGTAATATATTAGTATTTTTCCATCAACGGTAATAAAAAGGAAGTGTGCTAAGTGAAAGTATCTAGACACAAAATACTACCTTTTGTTTGACTCCATCTCCACAAAATATAAATACAAATGAATTGAGATGGAAGTAGATTAGCAGTTAGGTAGGGCAGAGGGATTGAGAGGTGACTACTAAGGGACAGCATTTTTTTTCTTTTTGAAGTAATAAAAATGCTCTAATATTACTTGCAATGATGAATACACAACTCTTTTTATACAAAATGCCATTGTTTGTACACTTTAGATGACTGGGTGTTATATGAATAAAATTAAATAAAATTAATTAAAAATGGGCAAAAGACTTGAATAGACACTTTTCCAAAGAGAAAATACAGGTGACTAAAAATTACATGAAAAGATGGTCAACATCACTAACTATTAGGGAAATGTAAATCAAAAATACATTGAAATATCATTTCAAACCTTATAGAATGGTCACTATTAAAAAAAAGAGAGAGAAAAAACTATAAGTGTTGGAGTGATGTGGAGAAATAGGAACACTCCATTTTTGTTAGGAATATAGAATGGAAGAGCCAGCAGTTGTGGAAGATTAATGGCTTTTTAAAATTGTTAGGTTTGAGGATATGTACTTTGCAGATTTCTAAATCCAATGTAAAATTTGAAGTTTTTACCTCCTTTGAAATCTTATTCACTGTTGCAGCTTTAAATATCTCCTTTCTGGATAACTCCACATTTTCCATTACAATTATCTATTGTGATTTTAGTATTGCACGTTGAAAATGTAATGGAACCTCCTTGTAGGTATAACTGGTCTCATCCATTTCTTTTACAATCTTCTCTACCTATTCCTCTGTTTTAGTTGTTCTCATTAGCTTCATCTTCTTTTAATATTTATTTCACTTTGTCTTTTAATGTCTGTTATTTATCACTTAAGCTCAAAAAAAGAAAATTCTGCATATATCAACCAATTGAATGATTTATCAAAACCAGTGGAAACTCATTTTCTAATACTTGTTATGTAGTTCCCTTTTTACCCCCTTATTTCTGACATTGAGAAAATGAAAACTTTTACAACTTTATTAAGCATTTTCAGAGGCCTCATATTGCAGTTAACAAAGTAAAAACATTCTGTTCTTGCATTCTACGTACTAAAGTACTTAAAAGCATGGACTCTGTAGCCAGTGAGTTCAAGTTTGAACCATCTTAAGAACTATATGGGCTTAAGCATATTCCTTAGAGTTTTTAAGTGCCTCTGTTTCTCTAAATGTGATTATAGTTAATAATTAGACAAACTCTTAGAGTTGTATGAGGATAAATGACATAGTATAGCTAAGGGATTTACATTATGTCCAGGAAACACAAAGCTGCATGTAAGTGATAATACTTGCCTCTATTATTCATTCTGTGACTTGCCATTTATTCAAAAATATTTTCTGAATAAACTGTATGTTCCAGAAAATATGTTATGCCCTCAGGGTACAATTGTGTGGACAAACATATACAATTCTTGTATTTATGCAAATTGCATATCATTGCTGTATTAGAGGTAATTAGTAATCAAATATTCAGAAAAAAATAAGTAATAACTGATTTGTAAATGAGGTTCCAAAGGAAAGGGAAATGAATAAATTCATGCTTGAGGGAAAGATATTTGAGTTGAGATATGAACAGTGAAAAGTTATTAACTTGAGAGTTAAAAATACCATTATTTGATATTAAAGTTTCAGAGAGAAAATCATAATAGACTGCTAGTTCTCACCATTTCGATTCTACTATTAGGGGGAAAAGGTGGAATTGTGGTATTTCATGCATATTAACTTGACATCTATTTTTGTCTTACCTGTTGAATGAATTATCATTGAGTTATTTTTATGCATGTGAGCAGCCTTGCTTTTGCTGCTCACCTATTCATTTCCCATGGAAAGATTATTTTTGTAAATTTGAAAAAACATTTAAACTGTTAAACCAGGAGACTAACTTGATTGAAACCTTACCTTAACAATTTGAAACATTTGTTTGAATGGTAGAACTCTTAAAAAATGATCCAGGAATAAAGCAAACATTAAAATTATTGATAATTATTGATGGATATTTAGAAATACATTTTGAAGTAGCTTTTTCTTTATTCCAGAAAAATCATCTCAGGAGATCATAGTCAGGAAAATAAAATTTAAGATGCTGTGGTTTCTCGCAGCTTAATTTCTTTATTAGACAACTTGTTATCCATATCATAGTCAGTGCTGTGTCTCCAAAAATTTGTTATTGTTTTTTTGAAGAAATTTGAGAATATATTTATACCAAACTCTGCTATCAAACTTGAACTTGATTTAATAGATATGTATGAGATCTATATGCATAATGGATTAGAAAATGAAGTTATGAAAATCATTGATTGGTTTATAACTTCAAACTTAATAAATAATAAACTATTTGATACTTTGTTCTCATGGAATTGACTTAATGGAGGCATAAGGCAAGCATCCTTGCTGGGAATAGAATGAAATTCATTGCAAGAAAACTAAATTTCCACACTTAAAATATCTTCAAATAAACAAATCTCAGAATAGAAAATTAATAATTCTGAATAAATAAGGAAGAGGCAGATGTGAGTTGACGTGATGTGCAACCATTTCTCAAGGATTTGTTCCACTGCAAAAATTTAGGAATGATGATAAATGCGAGGTCATTTCTCATAGATTGAGAAAAAAGGCAGTGATAGGAACTGAGAAAGGGTCTAATACCAGAGGAATTACCAAAGTTAAGTTAGCTTTTGAGGTCTTCAAACAAGTGTGTATAGTAGCCAGTTTTATATTATTCTTTATGCTATACTTTCATTTGTTTTCCAGGACCTTAATTATACACTCAATAAATATCACCATATGAGCTCAATATATGTTTGGAGTTTCAGCATGGATCTTATCAATTCCCCTGATTGAATAGCAGGGAGTAAATAATGGAGTAAAACTCTGTGGTGTTGATTCAAACAGTGCAAAAGTCATATTCAAAGGAAAGATCTAATTGTCTGACTGCACATGGAGCAGGTAAATAACTTTCTGGGGGTCCATCACAGGGATTCCAGAAGGGGAATTAACAGAATGATGAAAGTTTAACTTACCATAAACAATGTGAATTTATATCTAGTCATCAAATCCTGAGGATATGACATCTGAGTATAGTTAATGAAAATCAAATTGCACAAAGATTAGTAATATCAATGTAAGTTTCTAAATGAATGTTTAATATGGATAAATTTCAAGAGAGCATAGGCAAATAGTTGACACAATTTGTCTACATTCATAAAATGTTGCATTAATGGGGGATTAATGATTTCTTTGGAAATATTCTAGGACTCGAAAAGAGTATTAACTGAGAACAAGGGGTTTTCTTCCCATGTTCTGACAACAGAGGTATGGACTAATCACCAACATGCTTTTCTGTTTGATTCAATGCTAAACATGCACTTTAATAAAGGACCAATTTTTCTCAAACAATCTTTTCATTGCCTTTTTAACATCTTTGTTTCTCAAACTGTAGATGATGGGTTTCAGCATGGGAGTCACAATGGTATAAAATACAGACACTATCATATCATGGTCTAAAGTGTAGCTGGAACTTGGCCTCACGTACATGAAGAGGACTGTCCCATGATAAATTGACACTCCAGTTAGGTGAGAGCCACATGTGGAAAAGACTTTCTGCCTCCCTTCAGCAGAATGCATCTTCAGAATGGCAATCAGAATGAAACCAAAGGAGATCAAGATAATTAAGATTCTAGATAACTCAATAAAGCTCACAAAACAGAAGAGTAGAAGCTGGTTGATGTGAGTTTCAGAACAAGAAATAGCTAGGAGTAGAGGGATTTCACAAAAGACATGTTTGATTTCATTGGATGCACAGAAGGACAGCCTAGAAGTGGCCACAGTGTGTAAAGTGGCATTCAAAATGCCACCAGCACAGGAAGCGGTGATGAGTGACACCTAGATTCAGGGTGACATATTAACTGAATAAAGCAGTGGGTTGCAGATTGCTACATAGAGATCATAAACCATTGCAGCCAAGAGAAAACTCTCTGTAGTCCCAAAAGTAACAAAAAGAATCATCTGTGTTGCACAACCAAGAAATGAAATGGTTTTATCCTTTTCCAAGATATTCACCAACATTTTGGGGGTGACAGTTGAAGAATAGCAGGCATCCGGTAATGACAACACACTCAGAAAATATTACAATGGGTTGTGGAGCCAGGAATCCTGAAAGACCAATAAAACCAGTGCCAAATTTGCTATCAAAGTAAAAAGATAGATTGCTAGAAATAAGAAAAACAGGGAGACTTTCAGCTCCATATTATCTGTGAAGCCCATCAATATAAACATAGTGATTCCAGTCACGTTCTTCACCGGAATATCATTTGGCTCCAAATCTGATTGAAACCCTGACATTTCAATTTAATTTTATAGGTGCCCCAGGCAATCTCTCGAAAGAGAGTTCACCCAATTACTTCTCCCTGTTTGTTTCTTGGAACAGAAAATGATATCCTAGGAAGTGATGAGGTAGTCAATGATAAAAAGTTCAGTCAAAGTGAATGTACTTCTTTGTATAAAATAAATGAAGACATGGTTTCATAAACTTTTTGGTTAAATGAGGCATGTAAAAAAAAACAAAAACCGGCCAATTTATGTGATTCTTTTTCTAGTTAATTCTATGTTAAATTTTCTACCAACTGTTTTCCTATTATGTCATTTAATAAATCACAAATATTTAAGAATATTGTGATTTTTATCCAAAAATGTTATAGTGGAATGAACACACTTGAAAGCTATTCTTAAATATGCTATAAAGAGCATGAAATACTGCTTGTTAAATGGTTTTAATTATAAAATGGGAGCAATCACATTCACATCACAAGATTTTATTAAATTTAAATGATTAACTATGTGAAAACTATTTCATTTAAAATGTTTCCAAGTAACATAAAAATTTGATCAGTTACACTTACATTTCACCTTTTTGACAGGCCTTTCTTTTCACAACCAACCTGGTTGTGCTCTTTCCTAGCATAGATCCCATTCCAGTAGTCTTTCCGGAGCAGTGACAAAAGAGCAGCAGATGGTGTTCTGGAGGTGGATGTACCTTGTATGCCATTAAAAAGGGTACAATAGCTGTGAAATTGGCCAAAAGTAAGAGTATTAATGCAAACTCCATAGGCAATGATTCAGTAAACTGAGCAGTAGCAATTAATCCCAGGCTAGGAAAACTTTATTTTATGTGCTGCCAAAGTAAGACCTTTCCTGTCAAAAGAGGCAGCACAAATATTAATACCAAACAGAGTCAAGCCTTAGGAGTTGCCATTTCTAAGATTTAGCATTTTCCCCTTAAATTCACATACATTTCTGGGCTTCCTGGTGTTAATTATTATTTTATTAAAATTTTAATAATAATGCCTTAAGATGCCATGCTTTATGATAATAGTATAAAAGGAAATGTGAATAATTAATTTTTGTCTCCATTAAAACCTATTTTTACTAAATGAAAAAAGGGTACACTAACTTTATCAATAAATTTCTTATTTGGGGACTTTGCAGCTTGTTAAAATGTTAGTATTGTTGTTCAAGTTTTAAATTAAAGACTCTATTTACAGGCTCACTATCCCTGCAAATCCTTGGATCTATTTTTGGGAAATACTTCTGTTAAGAACAAATAACAACAATTTCATGTAGTCCCTAATATAACTGAAATAAATGTCATCTTAAAATCACTAGCAAAATTGTTTATAAAAGCTATTTCTAAAAAAAAATCACAATATTGACCCAAGTAGTGTTTGATTTCTGTTTTTTTCCCTGTGCAATCAATTTTTCCTCATTCAGTGGAGTGTAAACAAAGAATAGTGTGTGAAAAAAAAATAATAATAAATTAAACATTACAGAGGCATTTGTATATGGACTGAAAACTTTAGTGACTGGACACAACTAAATCCAAGATCCATGAACCAGTATATTTAGGAGAGAAATGTAAACGTAGCACCATTTTTTCTGAATTCAACTTGCCATAGGCCATTATTAATTATTTGACTCCTGTATTTTCCAGGGTTTAATGGCATGAAATCTTTGCGGTGCATTAGGCTCTGCTGCGTTCTATGATATACAACAAATTTTTAATTATCACATTAAATATGCTAAGATTATGCCATATTGTGATGTTTATCTGTCAAGAAGAGAATGAGTAAATCAGCTTAAAATCACTGGAATGAGAATAAAAACATTACTTTATTTTCCGAGAAAGGCTCCTTCAAATGTAGATGAAGAATTTTTTTTTAAATCAACAAATAAATAATTTTATGAATGCAAGGTTAGAAAACAACAACAAAAAATCCTAATTTGATCCTTAGAGAATTCAAGAGTTAAAATATATAATTAGACTAAATTTTTATTTTTGAGTAAATTCGTACATTTTACCCATGTCTCTTTCTAACACATACAATAACAAATTTTATAATAAATTCTAATTTAATTTAAATGACTATAAAGGTATCATTTAATAATGGAAATATGAATTAAATATTTTCTATTAAATATAAGTGTGTTACAAACATTTTCTCTTTCTCTTTATGTCTACCCCATCCTTTATTTCCCATTCTCCTCTCTTTCTCTCTTTCTCTTTTTCTCTCTCTCTCTTTCTCTTTTTCTCTTTCTTTCTTTCTTCTTTCTTTCTTTCTTTCCTTCTTTCTTTCTTTCTTTCTTTCTTTCTTTTTTTCTTTCTTTCTTTCTTTCTTTCCTTCCTTCCTTCCTTCCTTCCTTCCTTCCTTCCTTCCTT
>JAQZBX010074281.1:0-14780 GCA_029593785.1 Cabassous unicinctus
GTAGTCTTTTTTTTTTTTTTTTCAGTTATATGATACTATATTACCAACCTTTAAAAAGGGCTTATAAATAATTTTACATCATTCTCTGAATAATGAATTATTCATAAAATCTGTTTCTTTGTGTTATAATTAAAAACAAAGATTTCTAAACCTTGAGAATAAAACATAAGCATATCTGTATATCCATGTTTTACAGGTGAGGAAACTGAGGCTCAGGGAGGTGAAGGTTCCCTTAGTTATCAAATATTATATACATTGCACAACTTTAGAGAAGCACATCGAATTCATTATGATTGAAGACAATAAGGAGAATAAGGACCATTCCTTAGAAAAGGGAAGAGCAAGTCTCATTTTTTCCTTAAAAAATGAAGTTGGAGGACTTATAAAAGCACTGAAAATCTTTCAGGTAAGCACTCTCCATATTTCTGCATAAGACTTTTAAAAACAAGTCTCTAAAATTATATTTAAAATATTAATTACTGTACATTCTTTAGAGACAGACTACAGAAATTTCTTAAGAACCTAAAATACTGCTCAATTCTAAAAAATATGCAAAGAATACAAACAATTTATAGAAGAGGAGCTAATAAACAAATGGGGGGACAAAAGATTCACTCCATAGATTTCAAAGAAGCAAATCTTAAAAAATCTATGGTATTATTTTTCATATAGCAAAATAGCAAAGATTCCACAATCATATCATTCCCTAATGTCAATGTAACTGGCATTCATATCCACCTTTGGTGTGAGGGTAAATTGGTTTAACATGTAGGAAAACAATCTGGTGATATGTTTTATGAGCCTTAAAATGTTCCTATGCTTTGACCCAGTAACTCCACTTCCATAAATATATCTTAAGGAAATAGGAGTCAGCCAGGCAGGGCACAGATTTTTAGTGAGCACCTACTGTTTGGGTGTTGTGCTAGATACTACCGATGTGACACTACACAATGTGGA
Source organism: Cabassous unicinctus (assembly GCA_029593785.1). Classification (NCBI taxonomy): domain Eukaryota; kingdom Metazoa; phylum Chordata; class Mammalia; order Cingulata; family Chlamyphoridae; genus Cabassous; species Cabassous unicinctus. Next base: position 958 of record JAQZBX010074281.1, read on the forward strand.
CACAGTCCCTGCCCTCACAGAGCACGCAATCTAGTGGGAAAGACAGACATTAAATCAGCAGTTATACTGAACAAATGTTATGTGTGTTAATGTTACAAAATGTTAATATCAGGCAAAATAAAACAAAAGATTATGCTAAGTGAAAGAAATCAGATTCCATTTATATAAAATAAATCAATGTATAAAGATGGAATTAGATTAGTGGTTATGTAGGGCTAGGGAAGGATAGAGGGACTGAGAGGTGACTGCTAAGGGGTGTGGAGTTTTTCTTTTTGGAGTAATGAAATTGTTCTAAAACTTTTTGTGGTGATAAATGCACAACACGGATTATACTAAAAGCCATTGATTATACACTTTGGAGAGAATGTATGGTATATGAATATATTTCAATAAAACTGCTTCAAAAAAAGAATATCAATTTGTTTCTCCTGTGCACAGCAGAGATTTGTATGAACACTTGTAAAAACAAACAAACAAACAATTATAGTGAGTCAGGAACCCCATGTGTATGAAGTGACCTGAAGGAGAACTAGCAGGTGCTGTGACAACATTGAGCTGGGGGACTTAATCTAGTTTAAGGGCTCAGGGACACATTTATTTATTTATGGGAACTGAAAATACAAACAAAGTGCTTGCCCTAAGGTAGGGGACGGCTTAAATTATGCTACTGGAACAGCGTGGTGGTCAATCTTGTGTTCTCTGGAGACAGACCAACTTATTAGTTGGGGTGATCCTGAGCAAATTAATTAGCCTTTCTCTGCTGCAATTTTTACATTTACAAAGTGAGACTCCTACCTACTTCATAGGATTATTGTGACGATTAAAAGAGTTAATAAATATAAAGTGTTTAGGATAGTGCAAAGTAAATGGTCAATAAATGTTAGCTGTTTTAAAAATCAAGTTTATACCTATAGGACATATTAATATATATCCATATGAAAATTAATTTTTAAAAATATAGATTATATATTCAAATAGTCTAGAAGAGTTTTTAACGAAAAATATCAGTTTTCCTACCCAAGTTGCCATATTCTCAGTCCCACTCCCTAGAGGCACCCACTTCTATTTCTGTTCTTTAGTTCCTTTGGTGGTGGGTTTCTAAAACCAAAAATATCACACTTATATCTCTCTTGGAGTTATCAGCTTTATATGGTAGTGTTAGTCATCCCCTTGGTTGTTGGTTCATATTCCCTTTTAATTCTTATTTCACCCCTGTCTTTGCTTGTTTAGTCCTCCTCTTTGGAATCCCTCCTTCTTCCCTTCCACCTTTATTTAAAGAATATTTTAAAATGTTTAAATATTCTTTAAAACATTTCAATTCTCCTCTGCTCCATGAAACCTATTCTCTCTAGCCTGTGATGCTTTATCCATTTGCTGAACTTCTGCACCTGTAATCCATTTCTTACAACCACTACTTGTATTTTCTTTTAGTCTTTCATTATTAGCCAACTAAATTGTAAATCCTTGTATGTCTTTCCCTTTTTTAAATTCCTCACAGCCCTTACCTAGCTAATAGGTGTTCTCTAAGTTATTTTAGAATGAACTGGCAGGTATTGGGGGTCATCTGGTATAACACTCTCACCTTTCAGATGAAAAAACTTTTGGGTGATTGATTCCTGTTTCATTATTACATCACCAATGCTTTACCTCACCTGCCCAAATTGGTAAGAGAAGATACCCTCCTTCCACATGGTATCCATAGCTGCTCTAACTGACATGGGAGGGATCAAAAGAAGCAACCTGGTTTAGCTGGTTACTAAATGTCTTGCTTAAGAGATTGGAGGTATTAAATACTCTGTGTTCAAGCTGCTCATCGTATTTTATTAAATGCATTTTGCAAAGGAAGCTTTTCTTTCTCAAGGACAAATGGTACTATTACTTTTTGAAAACTAGCTTTTGTTTGTGAGAATTTTCAAATATTCTTCTTATCCAGGAGGCTTGGTATTTAGAGTTGAATGTTAATCAGTTCCGACAATCTGAGGAAACTGTGCTGGGTGTTGTTTTATTGGTGTCTGGAGGATGTGATCAATTTTCCAAACTTTAAAAAAAGAATACCTAATGATTAAGGGAGAATCCTTTTGCTGTTGACAGCACCAAAAGCACACTTTTTCCTTTGGCTATTATGACAAGTGTAAAATCGGTTTTTCGTGGTAATGCAACTAATATGCTCAGAGACTATTAACATTTGAGGCAAGTGTATGAAATATTTAAACCCTCTGCTTTACACAGGAGAAGCATGTAAACCTGTTACATATTGAGTCCCGAAAATCAAAGAGAAGAAACTCAGAGTTTGAAATTTTTGTTGACTGTGATATCAACAGAGAACAATTGAATGATATTTTTCATTTGTTGAAGTCTCATACTAATGTTCTCTCTGTGAATACACCAGATAATTTTACTGTGAAGGAAGATGGTAAGTCTGAAAGGTGAAAACACTACTTGGAAGATTAAGTGTGTACTGTCAAATCTTATACTTATCTTGAAGGTATTAAAGTAAAGATAGAACACTGTCTTTTCAAATTGCTTATATTCCAGTAGGGAAGGGAAAAAATACAATTGCTCAAAATACTAGAGACAAATTATAAAGCAATATTTGATAAAGTGTGAGAAAAATGAGAAGGAAACATGAGTATGAGAAAAAACTCAGAATCATTAGAAAATGGTTGTTATCTATCAGTTTCCAAAGCATCATGCGTTTCTTCATTTCAAAAGTCTGCATTTCACAGTCTCTAAACAGAGTAACTTTCACAGGGCTTAACTTAATGCTTTGAATCTAGCAGATTTGAAGTGAATGAGGAGATTTATAGATGGAGATATTTGATATTTAGGATACACCAACTTGTGCCAGATATTTCTGCTAAGCAACAGGGATACAAAAATATATAGTCCTTACTCTAAAATGGTTCCCAGTCTCATGAGGAAGACAGATATAAACAAATACATCACAATAAAACGTAGTAAAAAGCCTTTAGAGAATCAAAAACATTATGTGGCAGGAACCTAGAGGACAGAGAATTATCTCCACCTAAAGGTCAGGGAAGGCTTCGCCGAATGAGGAAGTCTCATGATTGGGCTTTGGAGGACCAGAAGAATATTCTCAGGGAAATAAATAAAAGGCTGAGGTAGGGAATGGGTGGGAGTAGAATAGGTGTTCCAGACAGAAAAGCAGCTCATACAAAACCAAAGGCTTACGAGTAATGGAAAGAAGAGCAGAGTGGCAGAGCCATAAATGATCTCTAAGATTCGTTCAGCCACAAAAATAAATGTTCAAAGTTCTTCCTAAATTTGTACCTTGGTCTGTAAGTGTCATGAATCCTTATTCCACCTTATAGGATGACTAAATGTGTGACTTAAAAAAAAAATCCTTAATTTTTTTAAATGTTACTAAAGTACACCATTTATCTAACACTTTAAAATCAATCTGAAGACTCAAAAAGAATTTAAGCTGAAAAATTGTTGAATAAAATTTAATTCTTAGAATTAGAGCAGTTTACTTAATGTGTATAAATTTTGCCTCAGTGTACAAACTAAAATGAAAAGTCCTATCCAAACCCATTTATGACTTTCTTAATTTCTTCTTCCTTATTGCCATATTTAAGATGGTCTCTTCAGCTTTGAATGGTTTTTGTACTTTGCAGGTACGGAAACTGTTCCTTGGTTTCCAAGAAAGATTTCTGACCTGGACCATTGTGCCAACAGAGTTCTGATGTATGGATCTGAACTAGATGCGGACCATCCTGTAAATATTTCTAATATTTCATGAAAATAATTTAAAGCAGACATAAAACCTGAAGGGCAACTTTTCTTTTTTCCTTTTAGGAGAAAGTGCTCATTCTAGACTAAATGGAATCTTATTTGAATCCTGATTTCAGGAAACACTTGTAGATCTCCATGTTGGTGGAGTTGAAACAGCCTGAAGAGCATCTAACTTCATTGGCTGCAAAGTGTCTGTCCCTGTCTAGCATTTCTACTATTAAGAGCTAATCAAGAGTTAAACTAAAATGAAGACAGTGTCTGTGTCAGTTTTTATTAAAATCAGCATGTGTTTTTGGAAAGGGCAGGCAAGATGGGAAGGAGAAAGACATTTATCACCCCTGCTGCCCAGCATGATTGCTTTATTAGATGAACAAGGTAGTTGTTTCCTTGGGATACAGTACAGGCTTATTTTAGTTGGAGAATTAGTGAGTCCAGAATTGCTTACGGAGGTCTAGGTTCCTGGGAGGGGAGGAGAGAAGAGAGTGCACTTGTGGAGTTGCACAAACCGGCTCTTCAATCTAGTTTCTACCACTTATTAGTTGTGTGAGTGTGAACTTACACTACCTTAGACAACCGTCTGCTGATCCACCCACTTACTATATAACATTTTGGATTTGACAGGTAAGAGACGAAGAGGAAGGACAATTCAGGGGGGTGCAATATGAGCAGGGGTTCCAGGTTCACATTTATGAACCTTGAAAACATTATAAGTGAAAGAAACCAGTCACAAAATGCCTCATATTGTATGACTCCATTTGTATGACGTGTCCAGCATAGGCACATGCCTAGAAACAGAAAGTAGGTTATTCATTGCCAGAGCCTGGGGGTGGTGGTGGAGGGGGCGAATAGGGAGTGACCACTCATGGGCACAGGCTCTCTTTTTGGAATGGTGAAAGTGTTTCTGAAATTAGATAGTGGTGATAGTTGCACAACTCTGTGACTATACTAAAAGCCACTGAATCTTACACTTAAAAAGGGTGAATTTTGTGTAAGTGAATTATATATCAATAAAACTTGGGAAGCGGGTGTGGCTCAGTGGATAGAGCCCCCATTTACCATATGGAAGGCCCGGGTTCGCATCCTGAGGCCTCCTGGTGAGGGCACGCTGGCCTGAGCGGTGCAGTGGGCTGATGCAGCAAGACCTCACAGCAAGGGGGAGATAAGCAGACACAGAGAAGACACGCAGCGAATGGACACAGCAGCACAAGCAGCAAGGGGGGGATAAATAAAAATAAAATAAATCTTTAAAAAAATAAATAAATAAAACTTATGTTTTTAAAAATCACCACTGGCTTCCCATTGCCCAAAGGCTGAAAACTAAGTGGGCCCCTACCTAGTTCTCAGTATACTCCAGCTTCTTGCTGAGCGCCAGCAGCGCTGGCTTGCTTGTATGTTCTAGGCACAGCACGGTGCTTTTCATCTCTGGGCACTGTGCTGCCTTCTCTGTCCTCCTCCACCTGGTTATTTCCACTCCTCTCTTAAGACTTACCCCAGGAATCGTATTTGGGAAGTCTTTCCTGAGTCTCACTATCCTCTTTCACACATCCTGGATTATGAGTTTCTCGTGATTTCAGATGACATTATGTATATCTCTCTAATAAGACATTTATCACATTGTTTTAATGATCAATTAATGTAAACTTCTTGAAGACCCGGGTTATGCTTTGTTCATATTTGTGTCATCTGCTTTCAGCATTTGGCCGGGTACACAGAAGGGGCTTGTAAATCTATTTTAAAGGGATGAGTTTCATTCTTCCTTTCAGGAGTCCTCCCCTTCTCCCCTTTATTTGCATTATTGGCTGTTTCTTCCTGAGCTTTGCTTTCTGGCTCCTTATCTTGTCGATTTTTTTCTGAAATACTTTTCATAGGTATAAATTCTAAAGTTGCTGTTTTGTCTGTATTTTAAAAATTATGATTATTTGCCTTTGCAAATGATGACTGTTTGCATTTTGTGATAAAATCTTTATTGTTCATCCCTACTTTATAGGATCGTATCACAGGAAAATATAACAGGATGAAGTAATAGAATGATTAAGATAAAAAAAAAATAAAAAGTACCCTTGACAAAGAGCCAGGATGGTGCTTTGCTTATTCCTCAAGCTGATTTATCTTTGTAGCCACTATAGTATAAAACTGTCATCTAACATTGACTTAAGAATAAAAATGATCATAAATTTTTAAACAGCACTTGCTCATAGTAATTATGTAGCCCTTTAATATAATAGTTCAAATGTAATGAAATGTTTCCTAAATAACATCTGTCAAGTATTTTTTAATATGGGTATGTAAAAACTTATCTTTAATTATCAGGGCTTCAAAGACAACGTCTACCGTAAAAGGCGAAAGTATTTTGCAGACTTGGCTATGAGCTATAAACAGTAAGTATATTATAAAAGGAATTTTCCAACTTTGAGGTAAAATGAATGGAGTAAACTATGTTCAGTTAGTAAGTAGAAAATAAAATAAGTGTTACTTTTTATTGAATGCGAAATCAAAAGGACTCCCTCCCTTTATCTCATTAGTGGGGATGCCATTCCTAAGGTTGAATTCACTGAAGAGGAGATTAAGACCTGGGGAATTGTGTTCAGAGAGCTCAACAAGCTCTACCCAACCCATGCTTGCAGAGAGTATCTCAAAAACTTACCTTTGCTTGCTAAATATTGTGGATATGAGGAAGATAATATCCCACAACTGGAAGATGTCTCAAACTTTTTAAAAGGTAATAAGCTGATAAATTTTTGTAAGGGGAATGTTAAACTCTTATTTTTGATGTGTGACAGCATTTTCAATAGAGTAATAGAGTTCAGAATTTTCTTGCACTCTGTCTTGGATATTAGATGCAGTATTGGGCACCATATTTAAAGAAGCTTTATTTAAATATTTTAAGTAGTTGAAAGTCTCTTATATAACAAAAAAATTACTATGTTCTCAAAAGTATAGTCTGTTGGATAGAAACGGCAAGCTTTTGGCTCAAAATGGAGAAGACTTTGCTAAAAGAGCCATTTGAAAATAGAACAGGGTCATAAGATGGTGACTTCCCCATTCCTTAGTTTCCTAGGTCTGCTGTAAGAAATTACCACAAACTGGGTGCCTTAAAACAGCAAAAATTTGTTGCCTCGCAGTTCTGGAAGCCAGAAGTCTGAAAGCAAGTGTCTCAGGGCCACGCTGTCTCTGAAACCTGTTTGGGAGAATTGTTCCTTGCCTCTTCCTAGCTTTCAGTGGTTTGAACGCAATGGTTGGCACCCCTTGGCTTGCTGCTGCAACAATTCAATATTTGCCTCTTGTGTGTCTGCATCTCTTCTCCCCCCGCCCCCCCCCCTTTTTTAAGGTACCGGGGGCAGGGATTGAATCCCAGCTCTCATACATGGGAAGCCGTGCTCAACCACTGAGCCACTTTGGCTCCCTCCCCTTCTTATAAGGCCACAGTCATATTGGATGAGGGGCCCACCCTATTCTAATATGATCTCATCTTTACTAATTCCTTCTGTAATGACCCTGTTTCCAAATAAGATCTAATTCTGAGCTTCTGGGGGGTTAGGACTTCAACATAACTTATTAAGGGACACAGTTCGGTCCACAACACTCATCCATGGAGGTGTCCATACAAAGGCTCCAAACCCAATTGTCAGGCATGAGATAGAGGAAATTCAAGCATCTTGGGGAAGGTTGAAGTAGATGATCTCTGAAGCCCCTTTCCACACTAAGATTCCATAATTTTCCCAAGAAAAAAATGATGTGTTAGTGGAGGTCTTAATCTGTATTACCAGAGGCCTTATGATGAGAAGACAGAGAAGTCAGAGGAAGCCACAGAAGGAAACCAAGGACGTGGCCGTATGGCAGGAGGCAGAGATGCAAGTCTAGGACCCCCAGGGATGGAGGCAAACCAACACCAGAATGCTACAGATTTTGGGGAGAAAGCGTGGTCTTACTTACTCCTTGATTTTGTATCTCCAGTCCCTGAAACCATGAGGCAATACATTGCTGCTGTTAAGCTTACCAGTGTATGGTGTTTGTCATAGTAGCTCTGGCAAACTAAGGCAGGGAAGGAAGAGCACCACTAGTTTAGACAAAATAAAGCAGCTGCTTTACAAGAGGTAGAACTGGCTCAAAATGGCAGAGGGTCAGAAATGTTCTCATCTAAATAAGATCTTGATGATGAGGTTTTTTTAGAAATGAAAGTAAGATAGTCTAGGGGATAGTCTAAACTCTTAAAGTATGTAAGTATAAGGTGTAGTGTAAGGAGAGCTAGGTTCTCGTCTTTTATCACTGGGTGGTCTTGGACTCATTATCAAGTCCCTGAGCCTTGGTTTTATGCTTGTCACAATGAAGAGAATAAGCCTTAACTCATGTTGTAAACATAAGGAGATGTGATACATAAAAGGCCTACCGAGATGCTAATTAGTAAGTGCTTAATAAGTATCAACTTCCCTTAGTATGCATATGATAAATTTTAGTTTCCATGTCCTCTCCCAGTGTCACTTGGTGCTACTGACAGAATTAAAATGCTGCAGTAAACGGTCTGCTCAGGTGAAGGTTTTTTTTCTCTGTTTCCTCCTTTGCTTTGCAGAGCGAACAGGTTTTTCCATTCGTCCTGTGGCTGGTTACCTATCTCCAAGAGATTTCTTATCAGGTTTAGCCTTTCGAGTCTTCCACTGCACTCAGTATGTGAGGCACAGTTCAGATCCCCTCTATACCCCAGAGCCGTAAGTACTTCTACTTCAGCCATCAGTTCATCCAATAGTTATGTATAACAATGGTACTACCTCTTGGGGTTTTTGTGAGGATTAAATAAATTAGCATTGTAAAAAATTTAGAACAGTGCCTGGTACATAATTCATGCTCATGATCTAGGAATGTTAGCCATTATTATTATTATCATTAATTGGCAAATTGGTAGGTGTCAGGTGCTGTTCTAAACATAGAGGATATAACACTGAAAAAAATGGAACAAAAAACTCCTGCCTTCTTGGGGCTTACAATGGGGTATACAGATAATATATATATCAGATGGTGGTGAGTGCCAAGAGAAAAATAAAAGAAAGGAGATGAAGGTGTGTTTTGTGTGTTGGGGATGCAATGGAAGACCGCACGGGGAAGGTGACATCTGAGCAGAGGCCTGATTGGGGAAGGGGGCCATGTGGGTGTTTAGGGGTATCTGATATGCACTTGTATTGTGTGTCTGTGAGTGGCAAAGGTTTTGAACCAAAGTAGTTTCTTAAACTAGTACCACCTGATCAATTTGAATAAAAGTAAGATCAGATTTTTTTTTTTAATTTAGAATTGAATGGTTGATTATGCTTTTGTGTTAAGCACCACCGTGTGACAAACTTGTACCTCTTTTTCAGAGATACCTGCCATGAACTCTTAGGTCATGTTCCCCTTTTGGCTGAACCTAGTTTTGCTCAATTCTCCCAGGAAATTGGCCTGGCTTCCCTTGGAGCTTCAGAAGAGGCTGTGCAAAAACTGGCAACGGTATAAATCTGGAAATAGTTTTGGAGATCTTTAATTCTGAACTAAGATGGGTTGTGTGAGCACATGTGTAGTTTAAAAGTGCATATTCAAGATGGCCATTAAAATTTTTGTCCTTGCTTATAATATTTAATTTCATTTAAATAATTTAAATAAACTTAAAAGAGGATGTAAAATTTTAAGATTTATCAAAAGGAGACAAGAGCTTAAAAAAAGGTAGAGAAAAATCTAAGATATAGACTATAGTTAGTAGTAATACTTTGATGATACACTTTCATAATTTGTAACAAATGTTTCACAGCAATGCAAGGTATTGGTGGTGGGGTGATGCATGGGAGCCCTGTATGATGTTATGCATGTTTGCTTTCTAAGCTCACAACTTTTACTATACACTTATTGTTTGTGTTTGTTCATGTATGAATGATATACTTCAATAAAATTTTTAAAAATGAAAATAGAGAAGCACTGGATTACAATAATAGTTTATGTATCTTCTGTTTTTCAATAAAAATGATAGAGGTAGTAAAAATATTTTTGAGCACTGTGTGCAAGGTGCTGTGCTGAAATATAAAGATGAATAAGGACAGGTTCCTGCCTTCAAGGAGTTTCCACACTACTTGAGGAGTCAGTTATGTTAGAATGAAGTAAAGGCTCTAGGAGGAGTTCAGGCACAGTGCCCTGAGGATGCAGGGGACTGTTGGGGGAAGGTTTCATGGAACAGGGGCATGTGGGTTAGTCCAGGAGTAATGTTTTCACCTGCCAAAAAAGAAAGGAAGAGCACCTCAGAATGAGGACACAGAAGGAAAGACAAGGAGGTGCCTGGTGCATCTGGGACAGAGCGAGAAGCCGGAGCAGTTGTGAGGGTGGAGGAGGCAGTGATAAGTCAGGAGATGGTTTAGAACAGTGCTTCTCAAACTGTGTTTTGGGGACTCCTGGGGTCCCTGAGACTCTTTCAGGGGGTCCATGAGGTCAAAATCATGTGTAGGTAAAAAATGCATTCAAAGTGCAAGATTAAAACAAGCAAACAAACAACAAAGTGCAAGATAGACCAGTGCATTTTTCTGTAACAGAGTTCACTGATACAGTTTCAGATTGCACATTGCAACTGAACTTTAAGAAACTACCACTTGTCAAGTTTGCATGTCAGTCAAAGAAGAATATCCACAGTTATCTGAAAATGCTGCTTAAAAACTTATTTCCGTTCTAAATACATATCTGTGTGAGGCTAAATTTTCTTCATATACTTTAAATCAAAACAACATATTGCAACAGATTAAATACAAAAGCAGATATGAGAATCCATCTGTCTTCCTTTAAGCCAGACATTAAAGAAATTTGCAGCAGTGTAAAACAATGTTTCTTTTCTCACGATTTTTTTTTGGAAATAGTTATTTTTCATTAAAAGTGTTATTTATGTTACTATATAATTGGCTTATTATTTAAAAAGTAATATTTAAATATTTTCTCAGTTTTAATTTCTAATATGTAATTATAGCTAAATATATCCCACATGAGCAAAAGCTCTTTAGGGTCCTTAGTAATTTTTAGGAGTTGAAAGTGTCCTGGGAACAAAACTTTGAGAACCGCTAGTTTAGACTGAAGCCAGTTTGTGGACAGACTTGTGAGCCAGGGTGGGGGTCTTGGACTTTATTCCAGGGTACTTTGGGTCATTGACTAAGAGTTGTATTTATTTTAAATTGAGTTGTTCAGGGTGTGAAAATAATATTCATGTTCTTTTGCAGTGCTACTTTTTCACTGTGGAGTTTGGTCTATGTAAACAAGATGGGCAGCTAAGAGTCTTTGGCGCCGGCTTACTTTCTTCCATCAGTGAACTCAAAGTAAGAGTTGTAAATCTTTGCACATAACTGTATTCACCTTACGTAATTGATACTGCCTGAAATCCTTTTGGACTTGAACAAGAGTTTCCTATGCAAAGTGTATGAGAATGGCAGTCAACATTATCTGAGACATTTTTCTCCATTCCCCAAGTTTTCTGATTATATGTGTGTGTATCTTTTATAATAAGAGTGTTTTAAAACTTGTGCTTACAAAGTTTTGCTGTTTCCTCACCATTGCTTACATGCTTGCAATAACTTCTGTAATTTCTACATAATTCTGTGAGATTTATTATTTATCCAATTAACAAATGAACATATGCTTTTTGATTGACTGATGTGTACTAAACACTGTTCAAGATACTGTCTTGCCTTCAAGGAGTCTAGCACTTGAAGGTGGGTATAAGCCATGTACAGAAATAACCAATAGGTGCCATAATGTGCTCTGGAGTTTAGAGGCATAGACATCCTTGGGTGCCTCCAAGATAGAGAAAAGAGTTAGAACAAAGCCATGGAGATTATTTTGGAGTATTTATGGAGAATAGCAAGCCATTTGTTTTGCTGGAATATGATATGGATTAAATAGAGCTGTAGAAAATAAGTTTGGAATTGCAGGTTGAGCCATTGCATTGGTAACACATTCACAGCTATGCTGATTCCAGCCATTGTGTGTAGGATGTGATTTATGAAAACAGATTGTATTCTTTGATTCACTGACTCTTTGTTCTCTAGCATGCACTTTCTGGACAGGCCAAAGTAAAGCCCTTTGATCCCAAGATTACCTGCAAACAAGAGTGTCTCATCACAACTTTTCAGGATGTCTACTTTGTATCAGAAAGCTTTGAGGATGCAAAGGAGAAGATGAGGTAAGTATATTTTTCTCTTGTCTTCATTTTCCTCTCCAAAAGATAGGTCCAATGATGGTAACAAGTCATGGAAGTAAGCAGCTGTATAATTAGGAGCTGACTAGTTGTCTTCTGCCTGTAACACAACTTCCTTTGTCAAAAATTATTTAGGGGGCACAGATGTGGCTCAAATGGTTGGGTCTCCGTCTCCCATATGGAGGGACCCGGGTTCGATCCCTGGGACCTCCTGGTAAAAAAAAAAAAAAAAAAATAAAAAAATTAGGGTATATTCTGTTTAATGATGTGGAGTGGTTGCAAATATGAATCAAATAGAGATATTTGAGAATTAGTTTCCTCCTGTTCCTTCCCATCAGAGAGTTTATAGTCTACTAGGAAAGATAAAAATATACATAAATTACTATATAAGAGCATAAAAAGTGACAAAGTCTTAGAGAGATACAGATGAAACATGGTTTTGTATTTTACTCAGGAGCAATTCATTCCAGCTGCAGGCAGATGGAAAGCTTAATGGCATTTGAGAAAGGATTTGAACAACAGATAGGATTTAGATATGTTAAGTTTCAGGCAACTGTACAGCATGAAAAAAGATAAAGAGGTGGGAAAATATAGGGGATATGTGCAATGCAATTGAAGCTATACTTTAACTATTAATCGACTAAATGTGTGGTTAAGAAAAAAGGATATTGGGGGCAGAGAAACTATTTAGGATATTCTTGAAATACTTTAGGTGAGAAAAGCCTGAACTAAGATAGAGGTAGTAGGAAAGGAGGCCTACTGATGGGTTCCTGTTATTGAGGACTAGCCTTATGAGTCTTTGCTCTTGTAATTGAAACTTAACCTACTGTTATGGGGTGCCTAAGGGTTGTCACCTGAGAGCCTCCTTGTTGCTCAAATGTGGCCTCTCTCTAAGCCAAACTCAGCATATGAATGCATTACCTTCCCCCCAACGTGAGACATGACTCCTGGGGATAAGCCTCCCTAGCAACGATGGATTAATACCAAGTGCCAACTGGCAACATGATCGGAAAAAGACCTTGAATAAAAGGGGGAAAGAGTAAAGAGAAATGAGTTCATGTGGCTAAGAGACTTCAAAGAGAGTCGGGAGGTCATCCCAGAGGTAATGCTTACACACACCTCAGTAGGATCTCATAGAACACCAAAGTGGATATCACCCCACACAGAGGGACTCCTGAGGGCTCTGGAGACACCCAGGTCCTATATAAGTGGGGATAGCCCCAGAGATTGATGCCTTATTAGTGGGCTCCTCTTTGGAATCTGTGCTCCTGAGAGTGACAGAGTCGGACTCAAATAAGTCCTCCCTGCACATGGTCCATCGGTCCCTTCTATTCAAACCTATATGTGATGCTGGAGTTTGTAGGTATACTTCCAGAGACTGGAGCCTCTGGCCTACCTATGTGCCAGCTATGCCTGCAATCTCAGTGCAGCTGCAACCCCTACCCTATAGCTCAATGGACTCATCCAAGTCACCTGGCGAGGAGACAACTATGGGCAACGGCCATCCCAGGGAATGGAGAGGGCCTGCAGCTGCAGGCAGGATAATCCCATCCACCGTATCCATGGAATATAAACCCTCTCTCACTTGGGGGTGGAGTGGACATCACCATCCCAAACTCCCCAGGATTGGGGGAAGAGCTATGGACTAGAATGGACTTGGTGGTGTTCTGTCGTATATTGTGATTCAAGCAATGGAAGAAATTGTAACAGTGAGGTGGAGACGGTGGCCACTGGACATTTTCGGGGCAGGGAGGGGAGAGGCAGTTGAAATACAGGGGCTTTTTCGGGACTTGGGGGTTGTCATGAATGGCGTTGCGGCGACAGATGTAGGTCATTTTGCATCAGCATATACCACGCAGAACTGTGTGGGAGAGAGGGTGGT
>JAQZBX010074282.1:0-14783 GCA_029593785.1 Cabassous unicinctus
GTAAAAAAAAAAAAGAGGGAATACACTATTTAAAAAAATGTAATGAGAAATCAGTGGTTTTAGACTTATAATGCATAAACATGTAATTTGTTACAAGAACTACATAAAGGTGGGGGAACAGAGTGGTATAGGAACATAGTGTGCATAGACTATTGAGGTTAAGTTGGTATCATGCAAACAAGATTGTTATAGATTTAGGGTGTTAAATTTAAGCCCCATGGCAACTACGAAGAAAATATCAGAGGATATGCAAGCTCATAGGGACATAAATTAGAGTAGAGATTGTGAGGGTCAGGAGGCAGAGGCAATGGGGAGTTAATGCATAATTGTTGTAGGGTGTCTGTTTAGTTAGATAGTAAGGGTTCTGCTACACTGTAAATGTGATTAACCTACTGAATGGTATGCTTGGGAGTGACTGAGATAGGAAAGAGTATGTTGTATGCATGATCCCACAATTTAAAAAAAAGAAAGAGCAAGCAAAGAGACAATGACATTTAAATGCACTACATGATCCTGGATGGGATCTAAAAATGGAGGAGAAAAGGCTCAAAAGGACACTATTGGGACATATGAAAAAATTGGAATACAGACTATAAACTTTATATCAATGTAAAATTTCTGTACTTAAGGTGGTTACATAAGTGAATATCCTTGGTATTAGGAAATGTACCTGCCATTTTTAAGTGTTCAAGAAGCATGATGTGTACCACCTACAATCATGTGTTCAGAAAACGGGCTGATAGATGGATGACAGATAGACAGATGGATCGATTCTTAGATAAATGGAAAGATAGTTAGAATGACAAGGCAAATGTGGCAAAATGTTAAAATTGGTGGATCTAGGTATCTGGGTGGCAGTAGGGGTATTCTGGAGTTCTCTGTATGGTTTGTATTATTTTTGTAACAGTCCTGTAAGTTTGAAAATATTGTAAAATTAAGTAGTTAAAAAAAAACACATGGATGGACTACTTTCAGAAATGGAATGAAGTAGTCCTAAAACCCTCCTACAGATAACAATGATAAAAACTGAATTTTTGAAAAACTATTTAAGGACCCTGGAGAGAGTCCAAAAGCAGACACAAGCCAATGGAGAGTTTAATCTCAAAAAAACTACAACAGGAAGGGGTAAGAATTGTGAATTTATGTCTTCCTGCCCTGAAGGTCATGCCCAACCTCCACAGCTCTGTCTGTGAAAAAAGCAGTGGAAAACCACAACCTTACCAGCTAAAAGTGCCAGAGATCAGAGTTCAAGGCTGAAAAAGAAGCTAGAAATCTAAAGGAAAAGTATTGGCAGCAGAAAAACAACAGAAGGAGTATAAATTCTGCCCAAATCCCTGGCCAAGAGCTCAACTACACATGTGTGGGAGGCCCTAAGGAGCCTGGTGATAAAAACAGGCAGAAACCAGCAAGAAATCTACTCTTAAATCATTGAGCTATATGAGGCCCTATTTGTGAATTAACTGTGTTATTTTTTTTAACTGAGTTAACTCCCAACCATGTACAATTCAGATAGCAGAAAGTCAAATCTTACAGGCTTGACAGGTCAGAAGACAGAACCCACAACAGCTGGAAATTAGGGAGAGGGAATCCCTAGAAGCAAGAAAACCACAAATAAAGTAACCCCACTTCTGCCCAAATCCTTAGCTAATAATCAAATTCCACAGAAACAGGGGAACTCATAAAAAGCCAGCCTTAGATAGCAGCAGTGGGAAGTCATAAGAACAGAAATATCAGTTTCTGCATACCATAAAGGTAACAGTTGGCAGTTGTAGTTAACTGCCTACTAGAACAAAACCCAATAATCCTCAGAAGAATACAACAGAATCCAGAGTTTCCATAATGTGTTATCTACAAGGCCCAATTTTCAACCAGAAACTATTAGACATGCAAAGAAACAGTAAGGTGTAATCCATACTCAGGAGGGAAAAAAGCAGCCAATAGAAACTCTCTGAGTGGTTCCTGATGTTAGATTAAGTTGCCAAAGACTTTAAAGCAGCTCATATATATATGTTCAAAAAATTAATTAAAAATACGGCATTACTGAATGGATCATTAGGAACTCTCAACAAAGAATTACAAACAAAAAATCCAAATGGAAATTCTAGAGCTGAAAAGTAGAAAAATTTCAATTTTAAAAATTCACCAGAAGGGCTCAACAACATATTGGAAACAGAGAAGAACGAATCAGTAAACTTGAAGACAGATCAATAGAAGTGCCCAATCTAATGAACATAAAGGATAAAGAATGAAAAAAAAAAAACCAAAACACGAAGAGAACCTCAGAGATCTGGGAAACAATATCCAAATGTTCAATATACATACCATTGGAATTCTAGAGGAAGAGGAGAGAGAGAAGGGAACATAAAATATATTTGAAGAAACAGTTGCTGAAAACTTCCCAAAGGGGCACATGTAAACTTTTAGGGGTTATAGAGATGTTCTGTACTCTGATTGTTGTAGTGGTTTCATGGGTGTAGATATGTATATTCATCAAAACTCATTGAGGTGTACAGTTTAAATGGGTATGTTTTATTGTACATAAATTATACCCCAATAAAGTTATTTTTAAAAAAGTAAATGATGATCCACACATTCCCCTCCATTAAAAAAAACCATAATGTATGCATTAAATATTGCATTGAACACATATGAAGAGAATATTATTAAACAGAGGAATCGATCTGAAGAACCAGAAAGTAACACAGTGAAATATACAAGAGGTTAGGAGACATGGAGAGTAGAAGAAGGGGAGAAGTTACAGTAGGAGAGGAGAGTGGAAATGTGGGAAAGATGGTATTTGACGAGATTATCACTGATAATTTTCCAATTTTGATGAAAGATATCAATCCTAAGTTTCAGGAAGCACATTGACACCCACAAAATATAAATAAAACGAAATCTACATCTGGACACACAGTTGTGAGGATAGAGAAACCACAGAGAATATCTTAAGAAGAGCTAGAGAAGAGAACAATGCCTACAAAGTAGAATTTTCACTGACAGCAGGCTTTTCAACTCAACAGTCATCGCCGGATGATAGCAGACTCTTGTCTTCGAAGTCAAAGAGAAGGAAGATAGCATTGGAGTAAGGCAGCAAGGCTCAACTCTCTTACAAAAACAATGCAGGACGGGCAAAAGCTGTCTGAGGGAGCTGCTTTGGGGGACTGCAGACCATGAGAGTGCAATACATTGTCCAGGAGGGAGAGGGACAGAGAAACAAAGAGGCAAAAGCAAAAACTCTGAGTTACTGGCCCCCATGGCTGGGAACAGCACCCACCTCCCACCCCAAGGTAAAGAGCCTGGGTAAAACCCATGGCTCACTGCAGCCAACAGGGAGGGGAATGGATATCTTCCTCCCTGGGAGGAGGGTGGGTGCAACAGAAGGTAGACAGTGGTTTCTCATCAGTGAGTCTGGCCAGTGGAGCTCATTTTGAATTTCACTCTAGCCAGACAAGAATCACCAGTGGGTGAAGGTTGAAAATGAGGCACTTCCATGGAAAGTTTCCTCAAAGTGCACCATCTGCTGGCGAGCCAGGAAACTGCAGTAAGTAAAAAAGCTTTTTGGAGTCTTCATGTCCAGGCACTCTTGAATCTGGTCTGCGCCCCATTAGTGGATCCCTAGCCCTGTTTTGATAATTTAAGCAGGGCAATCTTAAATATTTAGAATAAGTTGAACCAAAAACCATAGAGCCATGAAATAAAAACACTAAGCAAGAGAGAGAAATTAACTGTCAGCGTAAATTCACCAACATATTCAGATGCCTAGATATCAGCAAAAAATTACAAGCCATACTAAGAAATAGGAAGAGATGGCCCAGCCAAAGGAGCAAATCAAAAATCCCAAAGAGGCACAGGATTTAAGAAAAATAATCAACGATGTTCACATAAATCTCCTAAATCAATTCAAGGAGTTGGAGGAAAATATGGCTAAAGAGATAAAGGACATTAAGAAGATACTGGGTGAGCATAAAGAACAATTTGAAAGCCTGTAAAGAAAAGTAACAGAGCTTATGGGAATGAAAGACACAATGGATGAGATTAAAAATACATTAGAGGCACATATCAGCAGATTTGAACTGGTGGAGGACAGAATTAGTGAATTGGAGGACAGAGCATCTGAACTTGAAAAGACAGGAGAAAAGAATGGAAAAATGGAACAGGGTCTCAGGGAATTGAATGACAACATGAAACACACAAACATACGTGTTATAGGTATCCCATATTAAGAAGAGAATGGAAATAGGGCAGAAAAAAATGTTTGAGGAAATAATGACTGAAAACTTCTCAAGCCTTATGAAAGACATAAATATCAATATCTAAGAAGGACAATACACCCCAAACAGAGTAAATCTGAATAGACCTACCCTAAGACACCTAATATTCAGAATGTCAAATGCCACAGACAAAGTACCAAGAGAAAATAACTGTTACTCCCTCTCTGCTGGTACCTTGTGAGCAGCTGCAGAACCATTTCTCAATAGCACCCTCTGTTTTGAGCCTTCCCATTACATCTTCACTCCTGGTGCATCAAAATATGTCCAGTCTCTTAGGCTGTTAAGTGATTTTATTGAAAGTAAACAGCCTTAACGTGTTGAGGTGTTAATGACTTAATCCTAATGGCCTGCTAGTGTTGACCTAAGCCACTTTTATTATAATATTACTTAAATAAGCACAAATATAAAACTCTTGTGCTTATAGTTCTCATGCAACTAATAAACCAAAACAGATCTGTAAACAGATGTGTAATTTATTTATAAATAAGTTTTAAAAATTAATGCCAACGAAATTCAAAATATTGACATAAATGTGACAGATTGCTGAGATTAAATCATTGAAATTGTATTTAATAGTGGAAAGACAGAGTTGGGTGTCTTCTGTTTTACTGAGAGAGGCTGGCACAGAGGCTCATAAAGAGGGCTCTGGAGTCAGACCACCTGGGTTGAAATCCCACTGTGTGATGTGAGTGGGTGACTTAACCTCTTTAACTCTTCACCTCCTCTCCTGTAAAATGGTAATAGTACGCACACCTACTTCACAGAGATGTTGAGAGGATTAAATGCACCAATCCAAGGAAAGCACTTAGCCCAGTGCCTGGCTCTTAA
This sequence comes from Cabassous unicinctus, assembly GCA_029593785.1. NCBI lineage: Eukaryota > Metazoa > Chordata > Mammalia > Cingulata > Chlamyphoridae > Cabassous > Cabassous unicinctus. The sequence continues at coordinate 5,103 of JAQZBX010074282.1, forward strand.
AATGGGCTTCATAAGTTATTATCATAGTTATGATTTGTCCTTTTTGATGCTTTATCCATTTCAACCTCTGTTCCATTATTTTGAAAGGCTAATCAATTTAATGATGTCTCCCAAAATATAATAACAAAAAAATTCCATTCAAGGAAAAAATCCTAATGAGCTTGGGAACTATGAAGCTGGCACTGTGCCCACCTTTGCCTGCAATGAAAATGGTACCCGCCAACAGGCACAAGTGTGTTGAGTGTGCAATGCCTCTGTCAGTGTGAGCCTCTGAAGACAGTCCTCACACCATGTTATTCTCTTCAGCCAACTCCGTGACAGAATGTCACTGGACTTCTCTTAGTGCCAGTGTGAGCACAAAGTCCCATGCAAACCTGGGAACTGAAAGACTGTGGCCAGACGAGGTCACAGGGTGATAGGCCAGGTGATCTCAAATATATTTACAGCTCTTTTTAAAGATCTCCACGAAACAGAAACACGCACACATCTGGTAGAACTCTCTGACACTTAACAATAGATCTGTGGACCTGGTTAGAGAAATGCTGATTATTTTACACACACACCACACACCACTCTTAGATTTTAACAGCTTCCTCGAAATGAAGGGTTTTAAGTGAAAGGAGTCACTCCACTGGTGAGATTCTTAGACTTTGTGGCAGGCTATGGCAAGGCGATGGTAAAGTGAGGGTTTGTTACACTTTAGGAGCAAAAGAATGCTGACAAACCTACAAGCCACACTGTTTTCAGGCTACCTAGGAGGCAAGCACAGCTGTACAGAATAAAACCTTATAATTGTAGTCTCTATGGGATGGCAATTTATAAGACTGGGCTGAAATTCTATCTTTACAATGTTTATCAAGGGAAATTTAATAACAAACTAACAAGATCAGAGGAGAAACTTTTCACTACTAAAAAATGTAACTATCTTTTCATGAGTTTTACCCCTACTGTATACAAATGCAGCTACTTAAAAATAAATTAAAGAAAGTCTCTTCAGCTGCTAGTCCCAAAGGTACATCTTTGAAGGCTAAAAATCAGAATCCATCTCCTGAACTTTTTATGGTTCCAATTGGCTCTACTATCGGTTATTCTAAATGGGTGAAGAATTACCTGAGATGCCTGAGTCTGGGTAATTTCAGACATATCCTGCAGATAAAAGCAAATCACACAGAGTGAGAAAGTTGCTTTCCACTCAGTACTTTTTGCCCCATCCTGAAGTCTTCTAATGGCTTGGTAAATTCTGGGGTGATATGATGCAAAGGACGTATAAAGTAAATCATGTGAAATACTCATCAAAGACCACTTCCACACCCAAGCAAGTCACAACACCACAGGATGTGCACACAGACAGAGGCTGGTTCCATCTGTGGGCTCTAGCCCATTTCCAAGGGCCACTCTCCCCATAACCCAATGTGACTGCCTTTCTCCTCTTCTCTTAGGATACTAAGGAGAATGGCAAAAAAATTGGTGGAATTCCTCAGACACTTTAAGTACACTATCTACAATGAGCAGTTACTAGATTCCAACAAAACACCAGATTCTTAGGAACTGGAATTCCTGCAAACAAATCTAAATTAAAAAGTGGGGAAGAGGGTGGAAGGAGAAATAGCAGTAATCACTATCACTGCTCTTGTAACTGCTGATAACGACTTCCTCTCTCAAGCCTCCAGTGTTTCCCATGGATTTCTCTATTTCTTAAAATTTCCAAAGATCACTTTCTAGAAAACTTGTTTGGTAACATTATAATGAAGGATTTATATTTCTACTCCTAGAAGGTATTCTTTCTTTTACACTTCACCTCATCCATTCACATATAATCACAGTTTGTCGTTCTAGCCTAGATGCTTTTCCTGGAAAAAACTTTATTCACTTGGGAAAAAGAAATGTGATAACATCCACAGAGTCCTGGGAAATATTAGAACACACATTTATCACAACACAGTGAAGGGAACATTCAGAGTCCTTCCTCTGAGGAAAAAAAAATGCCAATCCCTGCAAAATTTGTGTTCTCACAGCATAAGTCTTCTAGGTTATTTAGCAATGTGAGTCTCTGAAAATTTCTGGTCTAATGACTACAAGTACCTGGAAATAGCCTCACAAGAGCCAAAATTTAGGCTCTACCTAATAAACACACAGAAAAGTTGTGAGAAACTCTGGATCCAAACCAATGGTCTGTAGGAGAAAAATAGTAAGAGGAGATCCCTGCTATCTCATGTTTCTGTGGTAATTCATGCTACACTGGCAGCTCTAGCCTCTGGAAGCCACTGGTACATTATTTATAGCAGCTACAGGCAGCTACCGGCCCTGGATGTGAGCTGGACAAGCTTGGGAGAATACAGACAGCAATTGACTGCCCTGCTTTATCTCACCACGTACTTCCTCACCTCTCCTTGCTGGGTGAGGTGTCACACAGTGAAGAATATTTTATAAGTAAGACATTCATCAGAACTCCTAATTAAAAAGTTGGAAGGGGTAACACTGGAGCTGGTTTTGCTATCTTCCAACACCTCATTAACCTCATCACCAGTCTTCTGTGAGGAATGAGTCTCGGGAATTCCTCCCTAGGACCTATCCTTAATGCTCAAGCAGAAAAAGAAACAGTAACACTTTATCTAAAAATAAAAAACCCATATGACCACAAGAGTTGTGCCAGATCACGAACAAAACAGGAAGGACATGACAAGGAGAGGAATATCTAGTTAGACTTTGCTAAATTTAGGAATATTTGCCTTTACCCAGAGGAAAATAAGAGGAGGAATAATAAGTTATCCATTTTTCATAGACCTTTCTAGTAAAGGGAAAGATGTTTCCCCAACTTCTCTCTGAATAAAACAGCTAAGAATAAATAGCTATGGATTTGAACCATACTGTAAAACAAAAGCTGCACATTTTATGAATTTTGAACTGAAACCAAATATTCCTTTTTTACTCAACTGCAACACTAAACTTATGTTTTAAATACATAAATAATCCCTACGGAGCCAGTTCAAACTGAAACCACGTCAATTTATTTCCCATGACTGATGAACTGAAGCATAAAAATGTTCTGTGTTTCGATACCTCTCTGGCATCATGGAAATAGGAGAAAGATACGAGATTCTATTCAAGCAGGGGATCCAACTCTAACTCTCTGTTTGTGAGAATTTGGTAAGACTTAAAGAAAGAGCTGGTCTCAATTGGTCCACCAAAGCCTGGGGGCAGGATGTAAAACTCTAGGTAGTAGCTAAATCTGTGGCAATCTTACTTGCCCCTACAAAAGGAAGTTATAGAGCGTCCCCCCTTTTTTTCAATTAAAATAAGAAATCAAGAAACCAAAAGAAGGATTCTAAGTCTTACTATTTTCTCTGGCCTAGAAGACATTACTAAAGCTATGATATTGTAGTCCAGTGACTTGGACCCAGTCCAGAGGTCTGACCAGTACCTTTGTCAATGTGAACAAAATGGAAGGAATGACAAACATGGTAGACACAGCAAGGCCAAGCTTTTATCTCACGTAGTTAGAAATTAATGGTGCATGTGGACAGATCACTAGACAAGCAGGCACAGGAATGTATCGTGGAACTTTGACATCCTAGACAAAAAGTACTGAACACAGTGATTTGTTGAACAGATAGAGGACATTTCTGAGAGCCAGAAGCTGTCTCCTCAGAGAGCAAAGGGCAGTGACACAGGCCTGGCTCACAGCCCTGGCCATCCTTTGCAATCTCTTTTGGTTGGCCTTTCCTCTTCTTCTTTTGCATAAGGGTCTGTTCTTGGCCTCTCCCACTCTCCTTGGGTAACTGCAGCTGCTCCCAACCTGCGTCTGCAGCTTCTTTTGGGAGCTGTGGGTCAGGATGTTCAAGTGCCCACTGGGCATTGCAGAGGGGATGATTTGAGAGCACTCTGAAATCCATCAGCTTTCCCTATTTCAGTCCCAAATCTGTTCTTCTCACGTAAATTCAGAGCCCCGAAGCAAAAATTACTCCAAAACAATTCCTGTGATGCTTTCTCCTTCTCAAAATGAACAGATTTTCCAGCAAGGAGAAAGAGACTAAGGGGTGACGAGGTTGTACAAATATGCCTGTTCCCCCCCTGCGGCTGTGCAAGGATAGGGATCAGTTCCCAGAAGACAGGAAGTGGTTCCTTGAAAGCTGGAGAGGCTGGTCAAACAATCCACTACAGACTCCAAGAGCTTTCAATACTTATGCAATATTATTGTGTATTCGATTTACCTTATTATTTACAAGGTAGGGAAACTCCATGAAACTTATGTGGAGTTTGCTTAAGTCTTTGGGATATCAGGACTTTTATAGCTTCCTTTAACAAAGTTACCATGTACTTAAACAAAATGCATGACTTCTAAAGAATGAGAAAGAAATCTTCTAGAAGGAACAAATGTTCAGCAATCTCTGACTCTTGCTTTGCAAACTTCTCCTCCTCCCTTTGAGGTTCCTTCTGCAGGGCCCAATCCCTTGTCACGAGCTGAAGCATGGACAGCATTCCCTTTCTTTGTTTCCACTTAAAATATCTAAAACTAGATGGGAATTTCATAAGAATTTTAAAAAACAAACAAACAAAATAAGGAGCACTTATTTTCTCATTTACAGTTTTAGGATTGAAGAAATCTAGACATAATTTGATCATCAACGTCTTTAACTTTCTTTTTATCAATGAGGAAATTGAAGCCCGGAGTAAGAGAAAGGCCTGAGGCCACAAAACTGTTTTGGGACAGAGGCAGAACCCAGGCGGTGACTTAACTCCCATCACACGCTCTTTTCATTCTGCTGATCTACCTCTTTTAGAAGCCATCCCTCCCCTCCATCCTAAGGTCCATTCCTCCTTGGCTCACAACCACATGGCTGCCTAGCACCAGCTCCATTCCCTGGCTCCGGGGAACTGGTTTATCTGAACATCTTTCTGTCTTCAAGGTCAAACTCCAACTTCAATCACAAGCCAAACTCTTTTTTTCTTGTAAACCTTCCACTCAGTTCTGGACCTTCCAACTCAATTCTGGATTCCCATCTGAGTAACATACCTGGTTTACAATAGCATTACCTGGTAATGGGGACTAACATCTTTGAGTCTCAGTGAAAGACTCAGGTAACTTTTCTCAGGCCCTTTGGTAGTCTATGGTAATACTTTTGAGGAAAAAACTCAGGGAAATGAGTTCCCAAAATTTTGTATATTATACTCTCAATATACTAATGCCTTAATCATATAATAACCATTATAATCATATATGTATATGTATATATAGTGTACATACACACACAATAAGAATTAAAACATATATATTGAGCTTGGTAATTCTAACAGTACTAGTTAGTCAAAAACAAACAAACAAAAGCACAGGAAGACCATGGGATTTTATATAGCATGGTTCAGTTGATTCAGTTCTGGGCTGGAAGTCATCATCATAAAGTGTTCCTTGTCCAGATATTGCTAGCCAGAAGTCTGGGAACCTAATCTGCATGTCAACTCAGGATATCTGGGGAATCAGCCTAGGTCAGCAGGAATTTTATTTGCCTGACGCCCCCAAAACCTCATAAATAGTGGTTTTCAAACATTTTGGCTATGTCTGAGGGATGAGGATGAGGGATCGTCTCCACATTTGTGAAAGATAAATGGCTGAGGTGGGACATTATATGATGTGTAAGATTCTATTTCTCGAAGTTTACGTATGGATCTAAATTTTCCTTGGTTTGCCTTATAGGGTGTGTTAAGGGAAAAACTAACTTTTGTTCTGAATTTTTGCTGCTGAGTACTTGCCAGGGAAGATTAAAGTGTCTCCTTTCCCCATTCCACTCTCAGCAAGGCCTGAATTTGTTTTTTAAAGAGCTGAGCATCCAGCACTCTCACCATTCACCCCCAAGACCTCCACTCTCTGCTCCCCCTACTCTTAGAAGTAAATTGTATTTTCGATTTAGAGGGATAGTGCTGGATCATCCCAGAGGGAAGGATGGAGGCCATTGCTTTGTACCAAAGAAGCAGAAGCAGCCAGACTCATGAGGATGGCTGAAATTCCTTGGAAGGGTCAGGGTTTGTAGTTTCTGTGTATAGTGTTTGAACATCTGTGCCCTACTGGCATGCCATAGCCTGAACAGGAAAGGGGAATAGCTGCTAAGCCACAAAACCTTGAGAGCAGTGCCAGGTGTTTCTGCAGCCTGAGGGTCTGAGAAAAAGCTCCTTGAAGGACATCTCTGGGCCTTGTGAGGCAGTAGTGTTCAAACTCACAGCCAAGAAAAACCTCCTGAAAATAGCAATAAATACCCAAAATATTTCCCAAATCATTTTATAAGGTATTACTCTGATACCCAAACCAGACAAAGGCATTATAAAAAAAGAAAGCTACAGATCATCATTTCTCATGAACATAAATGCATCACTACACCTGGAGTGGTGTAGTGAGCCGCTCCAGGGCTCTGTCCCCCCACAGAAGCTTTAAGCAACAAACAAGAGCTGGTACAACCATCTTTCTCAAAGCTCCAGAAAATAATTAAGGATTTGCAGTAACAGGGAAAATGCCAAACCAAGAAGAAGTCAGTTTAAAACTGGTAGGATCTCCAGGCAGGACCCTCCCCTATCTCTTCATTGGCTTGGCACAGGGCAGGCCCATAATCCCAGTTTAAGTCCCTGGTCCTGGGAGCATGTATGTCTTTGCCAGTTTGGCTGGGGGCAGCCTGAAGGACTGAAAACAGGATACTTGTCCCAGAACTTGCCCTGTGTATAGAAGGCAGCTCACAGAGTTCTCCTTCAGAATGCTGTAGAACAGTCAAATCACAGCTGCCTGAGGCAAGAGTTTACTGGCTGTGGGAGATACAGTGCAGTAACCAGGCCTGTCAGGAAATACTGTTTCCTAGGTGTATTAGCCAAAGGGGTGCTGAAGCAAAACAAAAGAAATCTGTTGGCTTTTATAAAGGGTATTTATTTGGGGTAGAAGCTTACAGTCACCAGGCCATAAAGCATAAGTTACTTCCCTCACCAAAGTCTGTTGCCACACACGTTGGAGCAAGATGGCTGCCGACATCTGCCAAGAGTTCAGGTTTTCTGGGTTCCTCTCTTCCAGAGGTTTGTTTCTCTCTGGGCTCAGCTGCCCTGCTCTCTCCACAAGGCCAGCTGTGGCGACCAGCTCTGTCTCTCTCCCTGGGGCTCAATTCTCTCCAGGCTCAGCTGCTCTACTCCTCTGTGTTCTTACTTCCCAGGCTCCAGCTCAAAACTCCCACTCTCTTTTCTGCCATATGGGTTTTCTCTGTGAGTCCCTGCCCTCTACTGACATGGCCCAATCAAAGCCTTAATCATTATTTAATCAAGTAAAAGTGAAACTTCTGAATCCAATATAATCTAATATTCCCAGAGGAAAGGACCGGTTCACAAACATTATCCAATATCTATTTTTGGAATTCACAAATAATGCCAAACTGCTATACTAGGGAAAATGGAACATTCAGATCCAGGTAAATGGGGGACTTCATGGGGCCACTTTTAAAATTCTTTCTATTCCTATGTTGTTTTTTTAAGCAGAATTTTCTTAAAGGAAACCACTCTTTGATCTTGGCTCTGCCTGTCAGAATTGAATGTACTCTGCAACATCTTTTGTTGTGGTAGTCCAGTTTTTCTACTACTTTGGGTATGTACTGTGAAAGACTGGAAATTTGAGTGGGTGGTATGTATGACATAAAATTGTGAATTAGAGGTACTTACAATGTAACAGCTTGTCAACATCTGAAAATATTGGTACTTGATATCCTCTTGAGGAAAACTGGTCTCCAAATTTTAAACTTTAAAGTCACTGAAATGACATTAGAAAAGAATTACAACTACATGGCTTTTTAAACTTGTGGTATATACATTAAGAATTGTGTACAAATTGTTCATAATATCTGTGTGCTGATCTTCAAAACAACCAATAAAATCTCATCATGAAAGGAAAAATAAAAGTCCATGGAGAAGACATAATGTTGAGTGAAATAAGCCAGGAACAAAAAGACAAATATCATATGACCTTGATTATATGAAATACCTAGAATAAGCAACTTACATAGAGACAGATAGATTAGAAGTTCCTAGGGGCTGTATGTGTGTGCGTGTGTGAGGGGAATGGGGGAATTCTTGCTTAATGGGTGCAGAGTTTATGTTCGAGGTGATGAAAAAGTTGGAGTAATGGATGTTGTTGACAGTAGCACAACATGTGAATATAATTAATAACACTGAGTCATACACTTAAAAGTGGTTAAAATGGGAAATGTTGAGTTGGGTATATGTTACTATAATAAAATGTGTGTGCTTGCTTTTTTTTTTTTTTTTTTTTCAAAAAAAGGCTCTGGGCTTAAAATAACTTACTGGTCCCTGTGATCTCAGGATTTAAAGATTCTTAGGGTTAAGTCCTTCCTTCAAATTCTAAAAGCCTTTCTTTCTTTTTTCTTTTTTTTTTTTGCAAGTCTTTCTCATGCTTAACTATTTTAAATTATTTTTCTATTTTTCTATTTATATTTGTCTTCACTGTAACTGCAGCTTTTTAATAGAAAATTATGAATAATCTAGTCTTCTTTAAAATGATGGAAATGAGGCTCCAAAATGCTTATTATTTGCCTAGAGATGTCTATATAGATCATGTCCACTTCCCTGTTTTCCTTTCACTGCCATTTGCTTTCAGTCACCACCATTCTACTGAGACTGCTCTTCACAACATCACCAACCACTCTCTAATGGCCACATCCAGTGGGCATCTCTGCAGACCCCAATGTATGTGAAACTTCTGTAGCAGATGGCTGCCATTTACTGACTTTTCGTTTTAAAAGCCTTTTTTTTTTTTTTTTTTTTTTTTTTTGCTTAGAGACCTGGAATTAATTTATTAGTTTATTTCTATTAAACCCATGTTCAAAAATTAAGGTAGTAATGCTTTAACATAACTACTGAAAGAATACAAAGATATAGTCACCCTACCTCATCCCTGATGCCAAGGGCCTGAAATTTTAGGTATTTATCAAGAACCTACTAAGGAAATGTGATAGAATGGAAATAGCTAGATCTAGGTTTGAGTCTTGGCTCTGTCATCACACCTGGGGTGACATAATGAAAATCTTTGGACCACAGTTTTCATTTCTTAAAAAAAAAAAGTCAGGTTTGGACTAAAGATTTCTAAGACCCCTTCAGATCTTAAATTATAAATAAATAACAATATTAGATAATACATAAATAACCCCAGGAATAAGTCACAGAATCAACAAGGAGGCTGCTTAGAAGAGGCTGATTTAATCTAGATCCTCAAAGACTGGCAGGGTATAGAGGGGAGAAGTAAAGAAATAGCATCATATGAAAAGAGGACAATCAGAAAAAGAGCAGGTATATTTGAAGAGCTGTAAATAAATCAGTTTGACTAAAGCAGTAGATCTTGAAGGGAAAGAAAGAGGAGGGATTAGATTCCAGGCTGAATCCAGGCTGAATCAGATCCAAACTGATTCTTCTAGATTTCATAGGAACCTAGAATTAATTAGTTTATTTCTATTAAACCCATGGTCAGAAATTGTGTTAGTAACAGTTTAACCACCCTAGATATACAAAGATATTATTGAAATTAATCTTCCAGGTAATGGTGATCTACTGCATTTTTTAAAATATATATTTATTTTATTTATTTATTTCTCCACCCCCCCACCCCCCTCCACCCCCATTGTTTTGCGCTCGCTATCTGCTCTCTGTGTG
>JAQZBX010074283.1:0-14784 GCA_029593785.1 Cabassous unicinctus
GTAGTGTTAGGACAGAGATGAATTGAGATCTAACCTCTGCATTTAAGTTTACCCAAAATTTAATATATGCAGAGAATGAGTAATCAATTCTTTACCACCTTCATTAGAAACAAAACAAACAAAACAAAAACTTCTCCCAATGTTCCAGGGGCAAGCGATGCTCTTTAGGACATTGATAAATGCCCCCATCACTTGATTATAATTTAAAGACGTCCTTATAAAATAGTTACTAATACATAAATACTTCCAAAAATCAATTGATTTATGATAATATTCTTATTAGATGAAGAAAATGACATAGGAGACAAAGAGTTTATTACAGTGTGGGACTGGACTGGACTGCAAGTTCTTTACTCCTAGTGCCTAGCGTAGACTGTATGCAATTAAAATATCAAAAATAAATAAGGATACAGAGTAGAATAGGAATTTTGAAAGACATAATCACCATACAGTGTGATAAAGCTGTGATGGAGTTGAAGCGAGGTAAAGCCTGGGGTCATCATGGAAGTTTTCCAGAAGCTTATGCCTGAGGTAAACCCGGAAGGTTCTGGAAGTCAGGGGCTAGTTCTCTCCAGGAAGAGGGCCAGCGTTGCGAAGGCACGGAGGTACTCTATTCAGGAAGTACCTGCACAAGGTCACCTGGCCAAGAGGAGAGCAGGGCTGAAACCAGCCGTGTCCACCTGGGACTTTGACGCCCTGACTCTCTCCCCCGGCCCTCCCCACTCTCTACTCTTTTTATACCATTTCCCTTTTAAAATCTTCCATTTACTCATCCATTTATTCATTACAAAAGTATTTACTGCGAATTTGCCGCGTGCTGCGGCTGGCAGCCTGGGTGAGGGCCTTCTGTCCCCAGTCTCGTGTCTGCCACGTCTGGGGTCCGAGTGAGTGGCAGCACTGCGAGCTGGCTAGTTACGGCCGCCTGACGTCACCCCGACCCTCTGGAAGTGCTGCCCCGGAGGCCGAGCTGTGCAAGGCTTTGTTCTTGGAGGTTTGTGCAGCCGCCTCCTCATCTCCCTGTGTCATATCAGCACGTGTGGGAAGCCCTGCAGCTGGGCAGTGGGAGGGGTGGGTGAGTGGAGGGACATTTCTGCAGGCAACCAGGAATAGCCCACATAAGATACGAGCTCAAAGGTTAGTAAGTTTTGTTGCTCCTCTGAGCAATTCTCCTTGCTAGGGGCCTAAAGATGAGGAAAGCACCGTTCTTCCTTTAAGAAATTGGGAAAATTAGCAGGGAGGAATGGAATGTGTGTTTAATAGCATTTCTCAAGTAATAACCAGATTTTTAAAAGTATTGAAATCGCTCCAAAAGATCTTCAAATTGATATGTACTTGGTTTGCTTTTTGTTTAGAAGAAATTAAGAAAAACACAATTATTTAAAAAGTGTCTTTTTTCTAACTGGGAAAAAGTGCCTCTTAAAGAACTGCAGTTTAACTATGGAGGCATATCTCCTTATTTGCGGCACTAATGGTATAAATTCACGTTAATAGCACTTTATGTGACTTTACTTTCTGCTAATTTCATTTGCCTTTAAATATAAATGCAGATTTACATAAATAAATAATAAATAATAGCCTTTCTTATCAGGAAAAGACATTATATTTACGACGTTTACTGAAAGTCTTAAGTACCGCTACGTAAAATTGTTTGCCGTAAAACAACTTCGATAGAAACAAGCCCTCTCTTTTCTGAAGTGTTTTTATTCCCTACGCTCCTGGAGGGAAAGGAGTCCATCTGACTTGTGTTATCTCAAGCTCACCATGATGCCAGCATAGAAGATGTCTACGACGTTTTTGCAGAATTGCTCTCTGTGTAATGAACATATTCTATAGATTTTAGTACTTGTTTGTTTTGTTCAGTACATTTTCTTCAAGCCTTTCCACAGCCAAGGGACAGATCATATGTTCCCAGTGGTTTGTTCCAGAGCTATGTAAACCACAGGTTGAGGTTATATTTATTGTTTCTTCAAGAAATACAAAAATAAGGAAAACATGAAGGTCATTTGAATAGTCACCACGGCAATACAGACTATGCCGTCACAAAGATGAAGTGTTGTGCTTTATATCTGTGAGCTTACAGTTTTAAGTCCATGACGTGTTAAAGACCTTAAAAATCTTTGAATACTACGTTTTCTAAACAATGGCAGGGACACACACACACATACTTGTGAAGCATACTTACTAATCACAAAACGATTAGGTAAAACAGGAAAATAAAACCAATCACTATGCAGTATGCCTATTTCTCTTGCTCAATTATCTTTTGGGTCATTTTTTTTTTACTTATTTTTTTACCCTTTAGTATTCAAAGTTGGTCACTAAAGCAATTTTAACTTTAACTCAGTAAGACAGATTCAATGCTACAAATATTAACGATGCAAATATTTCCTGAAGTATTACCCTTTGGGAGTTTGCTTCGCCTTATATCTGCAAGAACAGACTCCTAATGTGAGTATTGGATCTTAATTATACATGATACTTTAAAAACTTACACACGCTTCAGAATTTTGTGGACACTGTACAAATCTCAGAAGACCATGTGATGAAATAACAAGCATAACATCCTCTGAAAGGAGTCTGAAAATTAGCATTTAAAGTAAAAGTCATACCCAAGCCAGTAGATGAATAGCCAAAGGAGCAGTTGATATTTCACATGCTCACACAGCATACTAAGAAAAAAAGCATGCACGTTGATTTTCTATCATCTGGAAACTGAAAAAATATAAGTTTAAATTTCCATAACCAAAACAAACTCCATATGTTACCAAACAGTTCTGAGAATGGAGACTAATGCCGAGTGTATGCACACAAGCATTGATTTTTTCCTTGCAGGGGAAGGCAGTGTCGGGACAGATTTCTATTAGTTCTGAAGGTTTTGCGCCTGTCCGTACGACTTGGTTTCTCCAGGTGTCCTGGTGAAGAGTGCTACACACAGGCTGGGTTGGCGCCCTCGGCCCCGTGACTAGCGCCTCGACCGCCATCCACCTGCTCACACGTGGGGAGGCGGGAGATGTGAACCAGCAGGCAGGAAAGAGCTCCCACCAGTCACGCCTTTCTGGGTCTTTCCTTCCTGCTTAAGAGCCAGACCTCTCCTATCACGTGCAAGCTCTCTCTTTCCACCAGATTTTACTACCATTTTAAACGTGTGTACAGATCGAAACTTTCACTAGAGCAGCTGCTTCTTCAGGCTCCTCTCCCGTCGCCTTCAAATTACGTATTTTCAAACTATTTCTCCAAAACCTCTTCTCTAATTTGTAATGAACTCCCACCTTTTCATCCTCACGTTAGCTGTCTCATTTGGTGTTTTCGGCTCTAATCCTGGCATGCTGGGATCGTAAACATAATATGTTCTTATTTTCATGACTATGGAAGCAAGTCTTATTTTTCACAAAGAATTAAAAGCAGCGATGGCTTGCCTCAGCTGGCCGCTTTGTATTGTATTTGTCTGTAAACAAGGTTTATCAAAACTTATCCTGGGTGCTGGTGCCTGTTGAGGCCAAGGGCACAGAAGGTGAATTGCTGAAGAAACATTTATCTGAGGACATGTCAGCTAGAGCAGAGAAATGTACCAATGGAGGCGCCGTCAGGAACAGAAATTCAAAAGAGGCAAAGCGCAGTTTTAGAGTTCTCAATATTTTTTCTTATATGAAAGTATTAGTGTTTTCTGCCCATGATTTTCCTTTAATATTGCTGACACTGAAAGGGTTTAAATTCTACTTCTTGTCTCTGCTGGTCCTCCTTGGTGCCAATGGCACTTCACAGCCCTAGAATTGTGGCGATGTATAATAGATTCAAGGCCTATTACTGTTTTCTTCTATTGATACGACGATATAAATTGTTAGCTTCCACTCAGGTCACCCAAATCTCTCCCTTCAGTGAAGGAATTCCTGCCCATTTTCACTGATCAAAACTCACACACTCACTCTTTTATTGTTGAGTTGTATGATCTCTTTATATTATTAGGAGATGAGAGGAGGACTGAGATGGACTGCTGATGCTTACCTTAACTTATGTAGAAGTTTTAATTAACATTTCTGTAAAACTGTGGAAATGGATAGAGTTGATGGTAACACATTATAGTGAGTAGCAGCTGGTTTATAAATGGGAATGTGGCTGGAAAGGGTAGTCTAGGGATGTAGATGTCAATTGACAGAAAGCTAGAGAATAATCTAAGGACTGAATAGCACAGTAAACCCAGAGGTGGATGAGAATTGTGGTTGATGGTACAGATGCAAGAGTGTCCTTTGTGAGCTAGAGCAGATGTACATCACTATTGCAGGGTGGTGGGAATGTGGAGAAGCATGGGAAAAATACAACTGGAGTGACCTATGGACTGTGGTTAACAGCAATACTGTAATATTCATGCATCTATGTCAAAGATGTACTGTGCTAAAAATGGGGACGTATGGAAAAACTGCCAAATGTACACTATGGACCATGGTTGGTGACAGCAGACTGATGAGATTATCTCACAATCTGTAACAAATGTTCCACCACGGTGTGCTGTGTTGGTGAAGGGGTTTCGTGTGGGAATTCTACACATGCACATGATTATTTTGTAGGAGCACAATTTCTGTAATAAAAATATATTTAAAAAATAATAATAATGGTGGGGGGGAAATACACCAAGTGTAAGATATGGGCTATAGCTGGTGGTAATATTTTGACGATGCTCTTGCATAGTTTGTAACAAATGTTTTACAACTATACAAGGTGTTGGTGGTGGGGAGATGTATGGGAGCCCTGTATGATGTAAGTTCACAACTTCTACTACACACTTACTGTTTCTGCATGCTCATGTGTGAATGATATACTTCCATAATATTTTTAAAAAGCACGCACAGACTCATCTAAACAGAGCTGGACTGCACGAGGAGGTCGGCTGTGCCTCACAGACTCGGTGTGGAGTGAAAGGTTGTTTTCCTCAATGGCACACTAGGATAACGAGGGCTTATATCATAGGATCCCCTTTCCCAGCCAAAAGTTTATTCACGTGTCTGAAAAGGGAAACAACAGCACAAAAACTTTTCATAGTTAGAGAAAGTTGTTGGGAGATTTGTGGGAGTGATAACCTCACTCCTTTTTTGTTTGCATTTCGTGCTTATTTCTGAGACCCGTTTGTAAATGTGTTCCCTTTGATGCTTTTATTTCTTGTCCCAGTAGCATCAAAGGCCAAAATAACATGATGAAATGAATGGAAATAGTGATTCCAGGGTGTGGATTCTTCTCAAGTGTTCTTTCAGCGTTTTGAGCCAATTATGTCTCAAAGGTTGATGCTTATGAGGATTTTAGTGTATTGATCTCATCAAATAAATAGTGCATCCTCCTGCGATGGAGTGTGAACTTCCAGCTACAGCTACAGCTTTCTGCTTTTAACGTGGAGGTCACTTTGCTTACATTGGATGAGCATCAGCTTTTAAGATTCCGGACTTAGGTGACAGAATAGAAAGAAAATAGAAATTTCTTGTAAATTAGCTTTTGTACTTGTCATTGCTTTGTAAAGGTATGCCAAAGGACTGCTCAACTTGAAAATATTGTTAAGCTAGCTAAAAAAGCAACACTTGCATACTAAAGCGCATGGAATGAAAAGCTGCTTGGTATGTTCATCATGCAGTTACCGTGTTAGCAAGTCCAAAGTTTCTTGTAGAACTACTAAGTTAGATTCAATTTTAAAAATGGAGGATTATTGTAAAGAGACAAAAGAGCATTGAAAGGGGAAGCGGATGTGGCTCAAGCAGTTGAGCTCCTGCCTCCTACATAGGAGGGCACGGGTTCGGTTCCTGGTGCCTCCTGAAGAAGACAAGCAGGACAGTGAGCTGGCACGACGGGCTGGCACAGTGAGCTGACACAACAAGATGATGTCAACAAAATGACGCATTGAAGAGACACAATGAGAGACACAACAAGCAGGAAGCGGGGTGGCTCAAGCGACTGGGTGCCTCCCTCCCACAGGGGAAATCCTGGGTTTGGTTTCCGGTGCCTCCCACATAAAAAAAAGAAGACTACCAGACACAGAGGGCACACGACAAAAGTAACGGAGCAGACAGCGAGCACAAACCACAGGGGGAGGAGGGGGAGAAGTAAATACAACAATTCTTTAAAAAAGCATTCAAAGGCTCTTAAAAACACGCCAAGTTACATAACTAAGCAAGACGCCATGCAGGGTGTCAGAACCTCCTGTTTTGTTCTGTGCTTTAATCGTCTGGCCAGAAAGGCCCCTAGGGCGGTGGTCCCGCTAAGTCCCTGTGGAAACCGCCCTTACCCTGCAGGCCTGGCCTCCAAGAAGAGGCTCACGTCAGCACTGACCAAACCAGGAGGAAGGAAACACGGCTGAAAACAAGCTTTCAACCGCTTTGACTGCAGGCAGCTCGGCATAAACCACTTCCTAGGGGACCGCAGGCCTGCTCGCTGCAAGCCTGGGGCTGCTGAGCCGAGGGTGGACCCGGAGCGGATGCTGACCCTGCCTCGGGTAGTACTGGACTTCCCCAGCAGAAGGCAGGGCCTGTGAGTCTCCATGGCATCTTTTACTGTCATCCTGGAGAAACCTAATCTACAGTCAGAAACATGTAGTTTTCCTACTAGATTGCCCTTCTGATGGCTGAAATTATTTTTGACCCAGCTTTAGATCTGGTCTGGTTATTTTAAACAGTCAAGATGATAACTTTATAATTTGCTGGGTTTTGTTATTTCATTGGCCCATAATAATTGTCCTCATTTTTTATCACTGCCTTACAGAGGCATGGGTGCATTTCAATTAGATTTGTATAAAATGCTGAATCACAAATTCTTTTCAAATAGAATGAAATGGTCTATCATCCTCGTTCAACCCACTCAGATAATTTGATCCATTTGACTTAATGCACATGTAAAACAAATTGCTCTAGTAAATTTGCATATAAAATGGCACCAGTCCTAAAGGTCCCATATAAGCAATTAGTTCCGTGTTTTTATCTTGCCGAAACACTGGTTTCCCACACAACAAAAAACAATCTTGTAAAGTTTCTATATCATCATTGTGTGAGGTACATGGCACAAATAGTCCTCATTTTCTGCTTTGCTGTTCAACAATGAAAAAGTCCCTGCTCAGACGATTTCAAATATTTTCTGAAGATATCCATTTGCATTTCATTAAGAGTCAGGAGCACCCAGAAGTGGCTATAATTCTAAGTTTAACTCATTCAGGGATTGAGCAAAAATTCTATTGGAAATACCATTTAATCTTGGAAGGACAGGCTTCTTAACATGCAGGTCTATGCAATCATAATTTAAAATCCGCAGAGTCCATGCACTTCACATTAAAATAAACATATTACAGTTTGCTCTTGATGGGCCTAGAAAATCACAAAGCCTGAATAGAATTTACTTTTAAAAACTTTTTGGCATAGTGGTTTTTCCTTGACTACAATGTGCCTAGACTATCTGAATCTTTCAACAATGAACATCACGTGGGTCTCTCAGTGGACCAATATGCAACCCTAGACCCTTTAAGCTTTAGAAGCCACAGTGGAAGTTTGCTACATCAGTTTCATCCATCATTTTTCTAACCTGGAATATGACGTGCTTGCTTTTTAAAAATGTTAGCCACCATTTTACATGGCTGTGGGCAGCTCTGACACTTTACAAATCACTGTTAAGAAATCTTTCTTTTGGAATACTTCCTTATTCTTCATAAGTCTTTGCATAAAATAGGCACATAACGAGTAGCCAATAAATAATACTGGAATATTTATAGAACTCCAACCAGATGTAGGTTTCATAGAGATATCAACATAATTTTAGGGATTCAAATGTTTTCTATACACCAAATATGACCTACCCAATAAAACTGCACTAGACTCTTGTTTGAATGAACATTTTTGGATCAAAATATATTTGAAAGTTTTACTTTGCAATGGTGTGTGTGTTTATTTAGGATTGAGGGATGACAAGAAACTGATTAAAATGTCTACAACACCTGTAGGATGACATTTACTTCTCCTACCATTGAGTAAAGTAATGAACACATAATAATTTACATCTCTTCTGCACAGATATCAGCTACAAGATCCTCCATTAGATGCTTTATCTACTGTTCAGAAACAGAATTACTTTTTTTTGGATGTGAGAAGTAATTTCCTTTGCAAACATTGCTCTAAAGAGATAATGCCCACAAGATCGAGCTAACAAACTCTCAGTGGTGAGACATGTAGCAAATAAACCATTACCTATGTGATATGTAGGCACCAGACAAGATAATTAGATATTTCATCAGTTAATTTTAAACTAAAGGAAATCTCTTTCTGAAAGCTTAGTTATATTTACAATAGCTAAGTCTTAATAAAATTGTTTAAGCAAATGATTAACTTTCAGGTCATTTTCAAAATTATAGGTTTAAAGAAAAGTGTCACTCAATTTGACCTTTTGTTTATTTATTTTGTATGGCTGCCCCGTATCCTCAGGATAAATTTGTTTTTCATTGAATCATTGCTTTTATCATTTGAAAAATCACAGCAGTGTGTCTTCCATATGAGACACATGATTTCCTGAGCTCTGTATTTTACAAGCTGGTTGCTACCAACTTCCTACATACACTTATTAAGAGAGAAAAGGTTCGTGGCAGGTAAGTTATCCATCTTCTCATGTGTTTTCATCAGGCCTAGTGAAACTGAAGATCTGCTGCTGCTAAAAAGTACTTATTAAAATTTTTTACTCCCAAATTTGGCTTGAGTAGCTAAAATTCCTCCTGGCGAGAGAGTTTCTAGCCAGGCAGCACTGGCTGGCACTCGATGACGCTTTGTGCCTGCTCATGGAGCCAGGAACCCCCAGGTCCAGCATTTGACAGAATGACAAGGGGTCCCTTAAAATCTAACGTAAATCATTGTTTACTTTGTCAAACATGGGAGGCTGGAATGGATAAAGGTATTTCGTATATCTCTCCTTCGATGGAAGGGTTTAGATGTCTGCTTTCTAGATCCAGGGCTCAGCACAGCATGTGCTTGGCAAGCGCCCGCTGGCATGCGCCTGTGGCAGGTTTGTGACCTCGTGTAAAAGCCAATTAGGCTTTCTCTGCAGCAAACGTCGTGGAAGCCAATTAAACTAAAAGCATGGTGGTCCTTGTTGATCGATCCCTTGCTAGATTTTGGCATGTCATTTGGGACAGTACATTAAGAGATTCTTATGTGTCCTGAAAGCTGGCACACTTTGACTCGTTTGATCCCACTTCCTCTGGGGTAGCACACAGTGGAAGAATATTCAATATTGGAAAGTGGGATCAAAATAATTCATCTTCTTTGGCACAGTATCTGCAACCCAAGTTGTGGTTCCAAATGGATCTTTATGTGGTCTGTCAGGCAGCTGACACATGTCAGGGCAAAAGCTGATTCCAAAGGAAACCAAGTGAGGCTTTGGGCAAAACTTTTATTAACTAGCCCAACAAACTTTTCCAGATGGTGCTTCAACAAATATGGGGGCATTTCCTTAATCAAACAAGCAAGGAAAACATTGGATCAAACCAAGTTAAACAAACATCTTTGCAGGACTTCTCAGAGCCTTTAACACATCAGTGCGCATGGCACATCTCCAGACGGCGTACGTGTGTATCTGATGATTCTGCCCTCAGCAGTCTTTTCAGAATTCCACTCAACTCCTAACCACCAGGTCACGTGGGCTTCCTTTTGCGAGATGCTTCCAAGAGGGCACCTTTCCCGTGCACTATTCCTGATCCGTAGTCTCTGGTTTGTCCCCTGAGCCTGCCAGTCTGTTGACACCAACGTCTTCTTGTCAGCCATGTCCAGACAGTGTAGCCTACTCAGCACTTAGAGTGCATCACTTCTAACTGAATCTAACTTTAATGCTGTTAATTCTCATTTTGGCTATTATTCTTTATAACTTCACTTATTACTAAACTGTACAGGAAGAGAACTCCTGAATCTTGTGAAGAAGTACTGAAAAACGTTGTATCTGGCAATGATATAATTTTCTTGATTTGATTAGAATTTCTATAAATGTCATAGTCTTTTAATAATTACCTAGAAGAGAATTAGCATACCTAGAACAAATTGTTAGATGATAATAAAAAAAAAAACTCCCATCACACTTCACTAAATTATGTCTATTTCTTATAAAAATTAACATTTTGGGAAAGAAACAAATGCAGTTGATCTGGGGTGGCTAGGGTCAAGGGTCAAGGAAATGAAAACTCTTCCACCTTAAGCCACAGTGATGCTGAGAGCAAATATTTTCTGCACTTAAGAAATAACTGGGTCAGAAGGATTCAAGAGGGGGCCTTGATATTTCAGGAAACTGGTAAGGTAGATAAAAAAGAACAGTAAGGCTTCCCATCATTAGTTTCGAAGATGATTATATTGACGTCATTTAAAGTAACCCAAGACATATATATGCCTTTAGCCTGTGTTGGTGGAGGAAAACTTCACGGAGAGTCTTAGACACTCTCTTCACATTTGCCAGAAATTCTGAATAGATTCAACTTCAGGCTTTCGTTATTTTAATTTACTTCTATCATTTTATTTCTCATTATTATTTAGTGTGAATGTCTGCAGCACTGACACACAAGAGAGGGACTAATATTAGACTCTTCGCTCAGTGCCAGTGTCCATTACTCGCTAGAATTATCAGTGTAAATTGAATACTCGGGGGAGGGGGGGGGAAATAGCAATGCAGTTTCTTATAGTGCTATTTTAAAATTCTCCTGGCAAAGTTGCACTTGAGAAATCAGTCTCTCCCAGACTATGATTTTTGCATTTTATATGGTTTCCGGGGTGTGTTGGGGCATCGCCACTGATTGCAACGCGCTGAATTTGCGACTCTGGACCTACCACCAAAAGAGCAGGAAATTTTCTGAGAGATGACACAAGACTACTCGAGGATAAATAAAGTCAAAAGAAAGTTTCTGTGAAAACTCACGAGTCCAATTCTTTACGGTTGTTCTATCGCAGCACAACGAATGGGCACTTGCTGAAATGAAGAACAGTGGAATAGAAAGAGGAAGTAGAATTGATTATTTTAGGGATAATCGCTATACGGGATCGAGTAAGTCATGACTCGTTTGGGGAGCTTTTGGAGAAAAGGAATCTGACCATCTCAAAACCAGAAGGCAGGCTGTCTAAATTAAATCTGATCAGAATTCAGGCCAGAGAAGTGCAGCTGGCATCCGGGTGCGGAACACAGAGCAATGAGCCAAGGGCGCTGAGGTGAGGCCACAGCAGGCACAGGAGCCTCTCCCCGCCAGCGTCCGCTCTCCCCTGCAGAGTGAGCCTTCTGCTCTCAAGGTGGCTTTCAGGTACGCTTTGAGGAGCTTTCTCTATGTTGACTCAGGCAGCAGAGAACGTCCGGGCTTCCTTTCTATTTCTTCCACGCTGAAAAGAAAAGAAGGCCCTCGTTAACTTCCTTAAGGGCAAGTCTGCAGTTGTTTCTATCCAAGTGAAGACATAAAATGAAGAGCGATGGGGAATTTTCTGATGGCTGCGTCTAAATGATTCCTATTATTAGACGCCTGCAAACCTAAGCTAAATAGAGGTGGCAGGCTATCACACAAACGCTTTGCTATTTTTAGTGTTTATGGATAGATAAGCGCAACAAAGAAACAGAAAGAGGGAACTTTTTTCTCTGCAATTTATAATAAAATAAAGGCAGATTTTTTGGCAGTTTTATTATTCATTCATGTTTTTGCTATGCTGTTTAAAACCAACCCAAACCAAATCAAAAATCCTCTCTTATATCCAGATATCAAGGATTCATCTTTACTAATTTTCTGACCATGTAATTCTTCATGAATCTTCCAAAACTTACTATATATAAGCCCTCCACCAAATTTTATAAACTTTCTATATATTAATAATTTTCTTACTAACATACTTCCTTAATAATATTTATCTTCAGACTAATCACCAAAGAACCCGTGTAGACCAAACTGTTATCAAAGAAACTTTTGTTTAGCTAGTCACATTTTAATTACTTTGAAGAGTTCTAAAAGATTCAGAGTATAATTAATAACTTGGTTATACATACACAGTAGGATTAGTCAGTTTTCAAATAGATTTGAAATTTTTTCCAAATCACACACACCACAAATTAATTCCCATGAAGCACAAAAGGAATAAAATGGAATAAAGACCCCGGCATAAGCTAGTCTGTGGCTGGGCCATCCGCGAAGCCTGTCGGCTGGAGAAGACAATGCATCTCATCCACCCACCACCTCCTTCCCCTTGGCTCAAGCCGCCCCATCTCTCTCCTCCTCTGCTGCAACCCCTGCTCTTCGGTGATTCTTTCCCTATCCCGATTCTGTTAAAAACTTAAAGGAGGTCCTATCACATCCTGCTGAAACCCTCCACTGATTCCTAGCTACACTTAACTCCACAATCCGGCGGCGTCCTCCCGGGCGCTGCAGAATTCGGCACCTGCTCTCCTTTCTGAGTCCATCTCCTGTCACCCTTGACGAGCTGGACTGGCCTCTTCTTTAAAATCCTGAGTTTCTTCCCTAGTAGCATTGCACTAGCTGCTTTCTCTGCCTGGAACGCACTTCTCCAGATCTCTCCCTGTTTCATTTTTCTGTGTGTCAATTGTCTCAACTCAAAGGTAATTTCCTTGTTTGAGTCTTTTTTGACCAAACGTAAACAATACCCCTCTGCTGTTTTCCCCATCCCTCCGTGCCACATCTCCCGTTTTTATTCCCATTATACTGTTTGCCATTACGGCCTCTAGGTTTTTGGTGCTGTGTGTTTATGATCTGTCTCTTCCCATGGCGTGAACTTCAAATGCCTGGTCAGTGCTGTACCCCCACTGTTTGACCAGTGCCTGCGGAATTGTTTTGACTCAACGTGTCCCTCCCTGGTCCTTGATCCCTCTTTGGGGAGGACTCCACAGCTTTGGGTGGGGTGGGATTTCCAGCTCACTGTCACTTTCTCGTCTCCTTTGATGGTGGCTCCTCTTCTCCAGCTCTTAATACTGAGTATGCCCAGCTCAGAGGTTAGTCCTTTTTTCCTCTACACTTTCTCCCTTAGTGAATTCATCCAATCCCATCCGTGACTCTAAAAACCACCTGTGGTGAGCAGGATAATGCCCCCCCCCCAGATGTCCATATTCTAGTTCACAAGACTTGTGCATAGGCTGCCTTGCACGGCAAGGGGACTTTATCCAGGATAACGAGATGGGAAAATCACCCTGGATTATCCAGCTGAGCCCGTTGTCGCCACAAGGATCCTGATGTGAAGGGAAAGAGGGTCAAAGGCAGGAGAGGGAACACAGAAGCAGAGGCGGGAGTGATGGAAGGTGGGTGGAAGAGCCACGAGCTGCAGAGGCGAGACAGGGGACCTCCTGCAGTCTCCAGGGAGAGCGCTGCGCTGTGGACACTGATGTCAGCTGCTGAAGACGCGCCTCAGATTTCTGACCTCCAGAGCTTAAGAAAACAATTTGTTGTTTTAAGACCTGAAGTCTGTGGTAATTTGTGACAGTGGCAATAGGAAGCTAATATACCATCTATATGCAGACTTTTCTTAAATTTAGATTTTGAATCCAAATCTCTCTCCTGACATCCAGACTCATTCAACAGCCTATTTAACTTCCCTACTTGGGTTTCTGAGAGAAACCTCAAACTCAGTATGCCCCAAATAAAACACCTGGTCTTCCTCCCCAAACCTGCTCCACCTGTGGTTTTATCCATTTCAGCTGATACATTGTCCAGGTCCTCAAGGACGCACCCCTCTCCCCTCTCCACTCCAGTCCTTCAGGAACTCCTACTGCTCTGATGTCTAAATATATCCAGGCACCAAAGACTGTCACTGCCTTCAGCCCTGATTTAGCCATCATCATGGCCTCCTCAGAGTTTTCCAGTAGCCTCTTACTTCTCCAGTACTTCCAGCTTTGCCTCTCCTAAGGTTTCAGTACAACAGCCAGAATAATCCTTCACGCCTTGACAGATCATGTCACTTCTTGGCTTAAACGCTCAGTGGGTGCCCATTTCTTTTTAATTAAATGCCTTCCAAGGGTGCCTGAGCTCCTTTATGACCAGCCCTGCTCCATATCTCCCGATGAATCTCTTCCCAGTGACTGCTCCTTCTGCTGACAGCTCCACCTCCCTCATGCCCCGTGGCAAAGCCCTCAAAATACCCATGCTGCCTTCTCAAGGAGACTGACTCGTTCGTGCTACTCAGAACTTGAGCTCCTGCCAGCCTTCCTCACCCTGCACTCCCTCGCCCCTGTATCTGACTCTGTGGTTTTTCTTTGTTCCATAGGACTTATCACCCTTAAAATACTTTCTATTTTGAATATTATCTATTTTTTCTCTCGCTACTTGAGAGTAGGGCAGTGAGCTCAATAAACATTTGTGAATGAATGAATGAATGAATAAATGAATGAATCACATTTTTCTTTCTGATGAGTTGTTTTACTTATAAGTTTAGTACAAAAGGAGACTTATTATCTCAGAGTAAGCCGTGTTTAATTATGCATGTATATGTAGCTCTGAAATGACCTGAGTCTCTTAGGCAATTTTCATATATTTTTTAGAAAGATATGCTAGCAAAGAAATCTTAAGAAGATTTAAAATGAACACTAAGTCTAGAATGAAAAGCCTCTATGAGGTTATAGACACCTAAAAGTATGGGCAAATTTCTGAGATAAGAATAAAATTCTAAATATGATTTCATATGTATAATTTCTATTTGGTTTATATAAAAAAAATATAGACCCCAAAATATCCAATTATTATAAATAACTTCACATTACAATCATATAAGACCCCACTTTCCAGGCTTTCCAACGTTCAAAAAATTCATTATTCAAAATGTC
>JAQZBX010074284.1:0-14784 GCA_029593785.1 Cabassous unicinctus
AAATCATGATGGAATAGTCTTTCATCCTTGAATTCTGAAAATGATATACCTTCACGCTGTGTTTCTTCAGAGGTGTTAAGATTCAGGAATAAGGATTGCACTGTTTTCTGTTTTTGTTTGCTTAAATTTGAATCACAAGACTTGCTTCTTTTTGTGTCAGGTGGAGATTTCTTAAAAATTTTTAAAGAATATTCTTCATTGCGAAACAAGCTCTCTGAAGACAGCAGTTCTGTCATTCCGCCCTGAGGATGATGGAGCCACTCCTGCTTCTTGATCTGATCTCTCTTTGTGGGTGGGAAACACCTCAGAGATGGTAGGAGCTCCAGGTTCCAAAGCCCTGAGGCAAAACTGTAGCACGTTTCTCTGGAGCTTCTCTGGAAGGTATATCGAGAATGTTCTCACAACTCCAAACCAAGATGGGCAGCATTCAATTTATCAACTTTCAACTTATTAGCCACCACTGAATAAATGTCCAGTCAGAGGGTAAATCAACTCCTAAAGTGTAATAAGAATATGCTACAGATCTCAGATAGACTTTTTTTTAAGATTTATTTTATTTATTTATTTATACCCCTCCCCCTTGCTGCTTGCGTTTGCTGTGTCCCTTTGCTGTGCGTTTTTCTGTGTCTGCTTGTCTCCCTTTGTTGCATCATCTTGCTGTGCCAGCCCTCTGTGCCGCGCAGGCCGTCAGCTCACCACGCCGCATGGGCCAGCCCACTTGCCTTCACCAGGAAGCCGAAGGAATCGAACCCGGGCCCTCCCATATGGTAAACGGGAGCCCAACCACTTGAGCCACATCCACTTCCCCATATAGACTTTTAGAACAAGAAGAGATCTGGAAGATGATCTCACCTGCACCCAACTGACCGGGAATTTCAGATGAACTATTTGAGTGCCTTACAGCCAGTAACGGAGAAAGGATCCAGTGCTAGCTGCTAATCTGGTGCTTTTCCACTGTGATGAGCAGTCTCTCTTTATGGGGAGGAATCTCAGAAAAAAAGAAGTAGGAAAGGAAGCAAACTAGAAATAAATCTTTCCAAATTAAAGTCATGATGATGTTGCTAACTATTGTTTAATGAACACTATCTACTTGCCAGGCATTGGGTTAGTTTTATGTATGTTAAATAATAGAATCTTCCCCCTAACCTCTATTTTATCTACATTTTCTATATCTGATGAAATTGAAACATCAAGAGGTTCAACGTGTGGCCCGAAGTCATACTTCTACTGGCTGGCAGAGCTAAGATTCAAGCCTGGGTTCTTTCCATTACGTCATACAGCCTCCTCTAGGCCAAACCCCAGAGCCTGCCGGGTGAAACCAAGTCGCTTGCATGTGGCTCCTATCCAATCATCACCTTTTGGCCCATAAACAATTTAATCAGGAAAGACAACATTCCTGTCTAATGAAAGCTCGCCAAAATGCAAACAAGAGATAGACACAGCCGCTCAAGCAAGTGTCCCCATGACTGATGACAGCTCCTGCATAGTTCTGCATGTGGGTCATCCATCTACACCATCCCATCATAGCTCACTCTCTTGTGGCTGCACAAAGCATGGCCAATCCCCATTGCCCAAGCACTCTTGCCTTCATTCCAAAGAGGCCCAGGCCACCTGAGAGCTTCTCTATCAAAAAGACATTTGTTTCATGCAACCGAAGGAAACAATTTCAGCTCAAGGTCCTAGAGTGTGCCACTGGCAAAGCTCTTTCATACCATAGTACCCCATCCTAATTTTAAAATTAAGTGCATTTGAAATGTCTGTACAGTGTGCCCTGTTTTGGTCACAGCACCTTGTGTCTGGTGCTCTTGAGGTAGGTGTACAGGCCGATTTAAATAGTGGTGTAGCCAACATCAGTAAAACCTTATTAATGCATACTCTATTCATTTGGAAGTCGTTTGTATATGTATATACATCATTTAAATAGAATCAGATTGACATTTCCCTTTGAACTGTCTTCGGAAAATGAATGTGCTAAGCACACAGTATAATTACAATTGCATAGATAATGCTCAATTGAAATACTCAAATTCAATCATTCTCATTTATTAATCAAACCATTGCCTAAAGACTCTTACTGCTTTGTTACTGTAGTATCAGAGTACCACAGATTCTTTAAGGCAACACCAAATGTTTTTACAAAATACCTAATATAGATTTTTACTGGCTGTTTTCATTTTAAATATGTAATAAGAGAGTGTCAAAAGGAAGTTAAACCAGGAGAAGAGACCAGGCTGGCAGAGTCAGGCGGACATGTGGGAGGGTGTGTTGGGGAGCCTGGACTGAGCCAGGTGAAGGACGGTAGAGAGGAGCACCATGGGCTCAGCTTCTGAGCATGAGGCCTAATCACAGAACCTCAGGGAAGGAAGCTGTGATGCTCCCAGGACACGTGAGGATAAAATCTCTGTTTGTTCTAGACTGTTTGGAAAACACCCACTGAGCTTCACCAACTGCTCCGAGCTCCCTTCCAAGCTGTTGGCTGGATGACATTTTCCCTAACCTTTTGAACAAACATGGTGTGAGTACCACACAGTTTGGCTGAAAGACTACATTTCAGAAAAAAGCATGGATAGAAGGGGGATTATTTGGGATCCTTTAGCAAACTGCACTAATCACTAATCATCATGATCCCAAAGCATGACACATAGAAATTAAACTTGGGGCACTTAGGGAGACTCAATATTTTTGGACTAACTTCCACCCCTTCTCTAGGTATGATAAATGTATGATGAAACAGTCAATTAAGTGCATTTCTACAGAACAAATGTCATTATTTTTCAAATCTGTCTCAGGAACAGCATTTCCTCCGGTAAGGTGTCCCTAGTAGGGTGCTTTGTGGTATAATGAAAATAAATCTTAGGTTTTTTCAAAGAAAAGGAATGTTCTGGAACTGGTACCTGAAACTCTCAAGAATAATGGCACATGCTCCCTCCCAGTCTCTCACATGTAACATTTCTGTTTCTCTCTATGAATCTGCTGTCTTCTCCTCTTTCATCCAGCTGCTGTCCTCAGAACTTGCAGCATCCAATGACGGTGTTCTGAGTGAGAATCTAATTCTGGAATATTTACCTCAGATCCTCAGCCAAGTGGCTCTGGCTCTCGGTTTCCAAAATTTCTCAGAGAAAATTCCCAATCATTCTCCAAAGACAGACCTCACAAACACAGGCCACTGCAGGCTGGCTGATCTGCCTTTGGGTGGGCAGTTCAACCTTTGCTCCATCAGGGCAGTGGAGGGCAGGGTCACAAAGGACAAAACAGGACTGACCAGGCCCACCTTATGGCAGGGGCTGTGAGGACCCAAATCTTCTTCAGAAAGGCTGTGGATGAGCAAGTGCATTGAGGGACATGGCTAACACATATTGTACCACAAGTCAGTGAAGACGGCTGTCAGTGGCTTAAGGATGAGGTAGCCCAGAGCCAAATGGGTACACACTAATGCAAAGTGGGTTAAATTTTAGGTGATTACCCTACCTTTAAAGTAAGCCCTGTGTCAACAGGACTCTGAGAGTGAATTATCAGAAGCTAGAAATTGTCAGAAGATATTCTGATAACAAGGTAGAAATTCTGGTTGAGTCTTGCTTAGCTGGCTGTGCTTGTTTCCTTCACATTACTTGTGAGAATATATGGAGGCTACAAAGGGTTATTCTTCCCATGGTAAGTACCATCTGCTGAATGATGAGCTCTGAACTAATTACAAGAGGCTCCAGGCAATGAAGAGACACTAGAGAGAGCACATGCCCAAGAGAGTCCTGAAATAGGCTAAAGAAAAACCCAATGAGTGACTGCCAAGGATGCCATCAGTCTAGCCCTGAGCCCTGGGATCTGAGTCTGTCAGTGTGGATGCCAGGGTACAGGCAAGGGCAGACAAAATGGTTTTCACACACACTTAAGCTCAGGATACCAAGACAATTATTTTCACTTTAGCTATGCATTTCTCAATAATATCCTCTTGAACTGTTTTTCTGGTTTGGGGATCCTAGGAAATTTTCCGCCATTTGGGCAATTGAAATGGGACAGTTAAAATAGACAAGTTGCCAAATGCATAATTCATTTGGAGTCACAAAAATAAAATAGCCCAGTTCTCTCCTTCTTACCCTTATTAAAAGAGAGGATTTTACAGAAGGTGTCAAACGTATCCCATGCACAGAGATCCAGATATAAAGAAGGGAGAGAAGTCAACATGTCTTCCTTCTCACCATCCAGTCTCCAGCAGTGGAGACAAGAAAAGAAGAAGAGATGAAGGGTGGGGTGAACTTGCCCCAGAGTTTGGAGTTTGGAGTTTGAGTGTGCACTAGCCTAGACCCTCAAAAAGCCATACCACACAGGAGGGAGAGCTAAGGGCAGAATCATCCAGAAGGACTGAGGGAGGTGGCAGATCTACCCCACCCAGGGTGCCGGGGACTGCACACCCCACATCTCAAAGGGGAAACACATTCTTCCAAGAGGGCAGCATTTAAAAACCAAAGAGTTGAATGCAGGTGAAAGGAGATGGATAGACTTTTCCATCCCAGACTTCATTGTATTCCATTTATTTGTGTCAATACATGATTGTGCATGTATATGATGTGTCAGTATATTCTGTATACATTTTCCACATAATGTGTAGAAACATATTTGTACCATTTTATTGGGTTGGATTGCATTTCAATATTCGTACCTTCATTTGGAAAGAATCGCTTCATTGCAATTGAAAGGAAAAGTTCTCTTGGCAGAACATTAGGGGACTCCTGCTATTCCTTCACTCTCACCTGCTAAGTGAAAGCAATGTAAGGTTTAGCTGGTCCTCGTTGTGCCCAGACACTGCCTCTTCCATGGGGTGAACAAGAATTACTGGTGCAGAATGGACAAGCTAACTTGAAAATGGCATATGGCCCTTGATTTCCAGGGCTTTGGAGAGGGTGCTTCAGAGAAGGGCTCTGAGAGCATGTGAGGCAAGAGTAACAATTCATTCAGCTTCCTCCTGGTTTCCTTCAAACTCCATTTTGAATATAATACTCAATACGAGCAGACTTCCCCAGAAGGAAAAAGCTCTGAGGAGAAAGCAAATCTCTGAGATTTGGGTGGGCTGGTGGGCCTGACCGTGTCCCCATGGTCTCTCAGTGACTGCATCTTGAACACTTTTATCTTCATCACTGAGTTTAGGTTTCATCAGAATCAAGAGGAAGGGGTTTAAAAATAATCATATACAGCATTGTCAAAGGGCAGGGAGGCAGGCGTTCTCAAATCGAACCATGAGAGGGCCACAAATTTGTGATGGAAAATTCTCAGTATGAATTGGGGGTTCTCTAATTAGTCAGGGTTCTCTAGAGAAACAGAACCAACAGGAGATATCTATAAATTGTATGAGATTTCATAAAATTCTCTTATGCAACCGTGGGAGGCACAAGTCCAAATTCTTCAGAGCAGGCTGCAAAACCAGGGGCTCCAATGAAGGTCCTTGATGAGTTCCCAGGAGACATTGGCTGTCTAAAGCAGAGATGGGGATTCTCTCCCTCAATGCTGAAATCACTTCCTCTTTTAAGGCCTTCAATCAATTGGATGAGACATCACTCACTGCTGACAGCAATCTCCTGAGTTGATTGTAGATGTAACCAGCCATCTATGCAATCAAATCACTGATGATTAAAGTCCCTTGTGCTACAATTAGCCCTGAGCTTGCTGGACCAGACAACTGGGCACCATGGCAGGAACAGGCTGAACGGTATACCCACCACTAGCAGGCAACCTGGCCCACACAGGAGCATCTGTAGACCTCACTATCTTCTCGCTACACCTAGCAGGAGTCTCATCTATCCTTGGAGCAATCAACTTTATTACCACCATTATTAACATAAAACCCCCTGCCAGACCTGGCCAATTTGATCCATGAGGCTAACTATCACCGGGAGGGGCAAAAAAATAATAATAAAAGCTTACTCTCAGACTAGGAAGAAAGCCTACCTGGCCTTGACCCAACCACCCATGGAGACATGGAAACAGCAGCAGATTCAGGACCAGTAGAGACTCCAGGTGGACACCCAGTGAGCTGGAATAACTTATGCAGCCTTCTTTCCAGAGTTAGGGTGGAAGGCATAGTCCTCTCTGCTCTCCATAAAAGGGAAGGAACTTCACATTACTTCTCCAGAAAGGAGCTATACTAAAGTAAAATCTTCTGGCCATTCTCCCCATCTTTATTTTCTTTTCCCCATAGGAGGAAGAGACATGAAATAATTGGTCAAAATTGCCAGGGAGTACCAAAACATCATCCACCTCACCCCAATTCGGTATGCCAATCGACGAGAGTACGTAGGCATGGCCAGGTCTTCCGTCTTTCAGGTTCTGATTTTTGCAATTTGCACCCAGAAATGAAAGTCATACATCCTTCAGTTGAGAGCAAAGTGGATGGAAGCTCCATTTGCAACCCAGGTCTAAGCTGTTTTCTCCAACCCAGCTTTACCATGAAAGTTCATAGTTTGATCTGTTACTAGCTCATTTCTTCGTATTTATACTCTGCTGATCAGAACCTTTAAGAGGGAGGAGGATGAATTGGAGGAACCAAGCAATGAATTCCCACCTGAATATCCAACATTCTATATATAATATTCCTATAAATGTTTTCATTCCAAAAAAAAATGTCTTAAAAGTAAGATTTTGACTAACTGGTGTTTAAATATACCCACATTTCTTTTGTGCACCAAGCTAGTAAACATTCTGTAGAGAGAAATCTGGAAAACATCTTTGCAATGGGCCCAGGAGGTTTCTAGAACATCTGATTGCTGCTAACAAATAGCCTTTTAGTAAATTAAGTGTAAATGAATCAGAAGTTAATGGATCATGTTTTAGCTGAAACAAACAAAGGATCCAAAATTTATAAGAAAAGGTGCTTGGCAAACTCATTTTAGTTTGTTGAACCCAAGCATTTGAAAAATAGTTGGATTAATTCTGCCAACTCAAAACCCTGCCAATTTTCTACCGTTCTGAGTATTTGTTAGCATTTTTCCAGATTGAATTTCTGATCCCTATTTCAAAATGTTCTTGGCCACTCCACTGATAATTATTTGGAGTACTTTATACGCACAGCGGTAGTAGTCCTCATTTGTGGAGAATTAATTTAATGTCATACTAACTTTTTTTAGTATTACAGTTCACAAAATTCTTTCAAGAATATTCCTCCATTTAATTCTCACAATATAAATCTGTGAGGCATATATATTTTGCCCCTTCCACAGATAAAGAAACTAAAGTTCAGAGAGGTGGAAATGAGGTCATCAAAGCTACAAAACCAGATAGATCCAGAAAAGAAATTAAAAGTCGGATCTCCTGACTCCAAGTCTACACCACAAATATGAAGAGTGTGGTATGGATTGCCCCACCAACCTCTTGAGACCCTTGCTGGAAGAATAACTGTAATCTAAGAAAATGGAACAAATTCCACCCAGAGTTAATGCAAAAGCGTTTAGAGTCCAACAAATTGAGTTAGCTGGTTTCAACTATTTCCTCTTATTCTCTCTCCTTGCTTCTGTGTGTACCACTTCACTCCTTCCAAAATATTTTCTCTCTACTTGGGTCCTTAATATACAAACAGGATGACTCACCATTCTGGAACTAACATAAATAGAAAGATTTCAAGTGTGAGAATACACATGTAAAGAAAGAAAACTAAAATGCCAGCTACAAACTGAGCAAATAGTGTTGTCCAGAAAGATATGTTCCACTAGTAACCCATAAATATACTCAATGATATGAGTTCTACACACCGAGTAAATGATGGAGTGATTAGGCCATCTTCTGCAACACCTCCCAATTTAGTATTCAGGGGTTTAATTAATGCTCTGTTTATGCCCCACTTCCAGATCATTAATAAAGATGTGTGATAGGACTGAATTTAACACCAATCTGTATGTACAACATCCTACTGAGTTGTTTTCCCTTGAAGTGGTCCTCCCCTTCCCCCCATCACAGTCCCAATACAAGGGTTTAAGACACTAAATGTTACCATTTATTTTAAATCCCCAGGACAGCCTATACTGTGTCCCTCATGCTAGAAATGTGACATGATTGGGGCGTTGGAGAGCCTGCTCTGTTACTAGGAATCATTTTGCCACATGTACCAAGTTGCCACCTTAGAAATGACCCCATAGTAAACCTTTCATTGGAGGGCAGGGGCAGTTTGGAGAATAATCCAGGATGTCTGAAACCCATCTTTCCCTGCCTCCAAAAACTCCAGTCTAAGTCCAAGGGCAAGATGATGGATGAGTGAAATGGAAGAACGTTAAGGACACAGCAAGCCAAGGCAGCATGCCCATGGTCCTTCACAAGATGTAACTCTAATGAAGCCAACTCTCACATACACCACCTACCTTGGGGCTCTGCCACTTGCCATACCAAAGACTCTATGCATGCAAAGTTCTCTCTGCCCCAGTGGCCAAGCTGGGGTCTAGTGACAGTGATAGCACCCAGGACAGGAGATGGCACCAGGATTTGAAAGAGTCCTTGACATGAATAGCATTCTCATACCCATGTTTCAGATAAAGACACTAAAATTCAACAATAGTGAAACAGCTTATCCAAGATCCCAATTTTGGCTTAACCCTCCCCCTATCTTCCTGCATGAAACTAAACAGTAACACAAGCTGTAGGTTTATGGATATACCTATAAGATATGGAAATAAACAGTCAGATACATGGATAGAAAAATCCACTTATTTCTGGCTCAGATAAAAATCGAGTAAATAAAGGAATTAATGACAAGCTCACAGAAAAAGTCGTATGCCTTGTTTCAGAAAGTTTTATTACTTGGATTACATAATTCATTTAACAAATAATTATTGAGCCGCAGTTATATGTTAATTTCCAGGTTAAGAACTGGGGATTGAGAAGGCAAGTCTTGCCATCCAAGAACTTGTGATATGATTGGGGAAAGAAAAGTAAATCACTAAGGTAATATTCCAAGATGAATGGGGAGTTCTCATGCCCTACAGGCTGCGTGGTGATTACCTCCATGCCTAGCCTCAGAACAGAGAGGGGGTGTTCTCATTGTAAGGGAACCTCAAAATTCCAGTTATCCTCTAGTCCAATGGGTCTCGACTGTAAGATATTTGGCTTGAAAGGCGAATTCTGATTCTGGGAAGAGATGTGAACAAGATCTTTTAGAAGCCTGGAATTACACAGAGTATAAGCAAGCTCATCTGAATCCCTTAATTCTTGCTTAAAATTACTTCTTGAGCCTCTTGCCACTGATATGACATAGTTACCCCATTTATTATTTTAAAGGTAAAATACGCAGGAAAATGAAGGAAGTAGAGCACACAAGGAGAGAAAGTAAGCCACGTCCTGAGTTCATGCTTTTGAATCACAAGGTACAAACTAAAACTCACGCAAAGCCTTTAAGCGCCCACAGAGATCACCACCGGTACTCATTCAAAGGATTGGAAGGAGCCTCTCCTCCAAAGACAAAAGCCTTGGGTCTTCTTGGGGCTCTGTTTTTTTTCCATGATGACCTTCATCACAAAGCAGCAGCCGATGAGGGGTGGGGGGTGGAGTTGGGAGTTTCTTGAGAACAAGTGCAGATGGTGCCAGACTGATGAACCTTGTGATCATTCTCGATTATTCCCCAGTTCCACCTTTACTTCTTTACTTAGTCTATAGCATAGCCCTCCCACTGTCGGTTGGTTGCCAACTCTTGAGGAAGTCAGGTTGTGTTCTGTATGGAAGGTGCTTTCCCTGTTGTGAGAGATGCTGGCTGTAGAGGGTAACTTCACAAGCAGTTGCCCTCACCAGGGCTTTCATTTGTCTGTAGTGCCCTAAAACAGTCCTTGGGCTTCTAGCCAAAGGTCTGCCCATGACCTTTCCTAGTGGACCTGCTCTAGGGAGAGGACCACACCACCCTTCACACACTCCCGCCTCTCCTCCAACCTGAGCCAGTTGCTCTGGTTTCCGAACCCCAAAGTCCCCTAAATGTCTTCCTTTCTCTCTTCCTTTGGCCCTAAGACCCATCCACAACCCACTGAAAGGTCATGAATGTCTTCCACATCTCCACTCATGATGGTCCTTTGGGAGTGACATTAGTATTTTAAAATTTCATAGGCTCATGCAAATAAGGCTATCTTTTCATGAGCTGGAGGAACTTGTCATGATCCAATGGACAATGCCCCAAGAGAGAAAGGGAGAGCATGCCTTGCCACTGCTCAAGCTCTTTAGCCACGTCCTCAGCCCAGACTCACAGACAAGATCCCCAGGAAATTATGCCTGTAGAGACATAACTGAAATATAAATAAATTAATCAGAATGATGACCCAGAGCTGCCATCTGCTCCTGCCTCCAGCTGCTAATGTCTAATGTGCCATTGCCCCTGTTCCCAAACAAATCAGAGTATATTGTTTTTAACTTAACAAAGGCTAGATCATACAGACAAAGAGGCACGCAGACCTGTCCACCTGTCTAGAGACCAGTAAGCTCTTCATAAAAGACGAAAATGCTAATGCCTCCTCTTGAGTGTCATGCACTCTATTAGCCCCCCGTTGACATCCGCTGAATTTAATTCCATGGACATCTGGTAATGAGTGGAATTCGCTATCAAATTCCTCTCTCAAAATCGCCTTCAGCCTTCAGTCTTCCTTTCTGTGAAAAGAAGCACAGGAGATTAAAGTAAAGAACATTCCCAATGTAGGCTATTTTAAAGCCTTGGTGTTTTAGTAAATATTTGCTTCCTTCCAATTTCCTTAGAGGTAGAAATCAATACAGCTGCCTTCTACAGAGGACTCCTTACTTGGAGCCTTTTAGCTAGGTAACCATGGGGACTCAAGTTTTTTTCTCAGGAACACTATACTTGCATCAGGATTTGCGCTGATATAAGACAGGGTTACCACGCTGATTTATTTCGAAGTGAAAATATGAAGGGAAATGAAGGAAGTGGAGCATGCAAGAAGGAAAACCGACAATATCCCTAATTCATGGTTCTGAATCTTAGAATGCAAACTAAAATTTACACAAAGCCAAAGTTTCTATTCTAAATGTTCAAAAACACCAGAAACTTTCCCTTGGATGTTTCTGAACTGAGACAAGTTTGAAGGTCAAAGTGTTCCCATTTAGAAGGTCAAGTCCTGTAAGATGGCATTTCCTCCTATACGTGGCACCTTCTTAGTAGAAGTTTTGACCCAGGACTTATTTTGCATTTCCTACTTGATCAAAGAATTCTCTTGCTGACAAAGTGTCCCTAGGATCAACATCAAGGATGGCTTGTTCTGCAAAGTTTCTTTCAACCTAAGAAATTGGTGAGCTGTAAATTTTCTGTGCTAACGGAAAAGAATCAGGCCAAAGCACTCTCCTGATTGGTGGCTGAAGTTAATGGGAATTGATAAATTGCTTCCTGTCCCACTGGGCAAGACATCTACCAAGTTTTAGATTTCAATTGTATGAGAAATTACTTCTGCAAATCAGCCAGCGAGAGCGCATATAACTGTGTTTTTTTAATCTTATCAGAGTGTGACAAAATCAGAAAATTCATAGCTTTGTGACAGCAACATATGAATGCATAAGTTATATGAGGCCCTGTTTAGAGAATTTTAATGTGGGAATGCAAGCTGCATATTTGCACTGCTTGTCTGAGGGTTATGGGATTCTCAGACTGCACCTAGGTGGCTTATAAAAATCCCATTAATTTTTCTGCCTAAAAGAACTTACAGCAAGATTCCTCTCTAGATGCCCAAGCCCATTTCCCAGGGCTTTCATGTGGGCCCTTTCCTTTGGGTTCCAATCCTTCCAAGTTGTTCCAAAGTTCCATGTGTATGAAAGGGGACCTCCCAGTTCAAAGCACAGGAGAGATGCTTTCCAGCTATAGCCCTGTCTGGGAGTCTCTGCTATTCCTTAAGCCTAATGGTAAGACAGACTTTACTTTGCCAATTCTGCATGCATCAAGATTTCCCTCTGAGTGCTGCCACCACAGAGACTCAATCACAAAGGCTGAGTGCTAGAAGGTATCTTGTGTTTCTAGGGATTGATAGTAAGTTAGGAGGTAAAGAACAAAGCAAAATCATGAAAGGGAATGTGATGGTTAATGTCATGTGTCGAGTTAGCTGGGTTATGGTATCCAGTTGTTCAGTCAAGCAAGCTCTGGCTTGATTGTTACTGTGAGGGTATTTTGTGTTCGGGTTAGAATCAATAGCCAGTTGATTGCATCTACAGCTGATTGCATCTACAATCAACAAAAGAGATTGCCCTCAGCAATATGGGAATCTCCTCATTCAATCATTCTGAAAGCCAGAACTGAGGATTTCTGAAGTCAGAAAGAAAAATTTCTGCCTCCAGTTCGGCCAGCCAGCTTCTCCTGGGAAACATATTCTTATCTTCATTGGAATTTCCAACTTGTGGCCTGCCCTACAGAATCCAGAATTGCCCATCCCCACAGTCATGTGAGCCAATTTCTATAATAAATGTCTTACGTCATTTATATATATATATATATATATATATATATATAAACCCCTGGGTTGTTTCCCTGGAGAATTATAGCACAGATACCATCTACGAAGTACTTAATATGTCAATCCCTTTACCTGTATTAATTCAATCAATTATTCCCACAACCTTTTTAGATCACTATTACTACTGTTCTCATTTTACAGATTAGAAACCTGAGAAAATGGAGTGATAGGAATGGCCCAAGGTCACCCAGCTTCTAAGAAGCAGACCTGGGCTAGGAACCCCTGTCCTCGATTTCTATACCACCCTCCAGACAACTGGGCTCAGGCTAAAGGTGATTCTCATCCAATGTGCTTTTTTCCTTTTTTTCCATGGGTCATATTCTGTTTCATATTTGCTAGCAAGGGATAGTTTATAATAGACGGGCTGCATCTAGCTCCCAAAAATGATTTTAAATGTAGCACACAAGTCCAGGTAAGATTAATCCAAAACAAAAACAAAATTTAAAAAGATTAATTCAAAGATTTGTCAGATAGTTTTGTTGTTTTGCACACATGTACACACAGATGCACAATCTGGTGATAGAGATTATTAAAGTTCACCAATAACTGGTTTGCTGCTCCCTTGAAATTAGGCATGGTGATGTGACTTGGCTTGGTCAATAAAACATAAAACAATAGACTGTGACTGTGACAGTTTGAATTTGGTGTATCCCAAAAAGAGAAAGATTGTGTTTTTTAGCTAACCCATTCCTATGGGTATGAGACCCTATTGATTGGACTACATCAGTGAGGCATGACTCAGTTGAGTCTCTGCCCTCTTGCTGGGTCTGATGTAAATGGAGACACAGAGAGAGACACACGCAGAGAAAGGGAGCTGCCGTATTCGATCCTTCAATGTGAGAGAAAGGACCCCAGTTTCGACTACAGCTGAGCTGCAAGGAGAGAAGCCCCCCAAGAGGCTCAAAGAACTGAGGCTCAGTAAGAGATGATTCATATGCCTGATAGCTTACAGCTGACACTGATAGAGGAGGCCTGAAAAGAGACAAGCCCTATGCCTGGTTGCCAAGAGCTGAGCTCTGGGAGATGGTAGATTCTGGAGGGGAAGGCAGAGATGGGCGGCCATTTTGCTTCACCATGTGGCAGCTGACTTTGGTGAGAAAGCATCTCTGCTGATGCCTTACTTTGGACATTTCATGGCCTTGGAACTGTAAGCTTTTACCCCAAATAAATCCCCATTATAAAAGCCAAGACATTCCTGGTACTTTGCATTGGCAGCCCTTTGGCAAACTCAAACAATGACAATAAATCAGAAAACAATAAAACATAAGCAAAAGTAATGCATGCCAATTCCAAGACAATGTATTGACTTGCCAATACCAGACTCACCAGCTATCTTTTCCCCAGCCACAGGGGTCAAGGAAGCAGAGCAGACATGGAAGTACTCCATCATCAAAGCAGCCAGGGATGGAAGAAAACAGCTCTGGAATCCTGCTCAGGCCCCAGAGAACTTTGCATGAGTGAGAAATAAATCCACAGTGTTAAGCACTGAAATTTGGGTGATATTTCTTACTGCAGCACAACCTCACTGATCCTATCTAAGATGTGCACTGTTAAAGGTTGGAAAAGGGCAAAGAAAAGTCTGGCAAGCCAGTTTAACAACTGGGTAACTCAGACTGTGCCCCATTATCTAGGCTGTAGTACAGTCCACACAAATGTCAAATGTTTCCAAAGGTTTCTGTGTCTTTTAGATCTGAAACTCTGCTTTTAAATCTTCATGCAAATAATATTTTTCATGGGGTCTCTGATGTGGTAAGAAATTAAGTAAGACATTGTTTTTCTTTTATGGTTCAAAGCTTGAAAATTAAACAGACTCTGAGCTGGTAAACTCAAATACCTGTGCAAGAATATTTAAGGAAAGTAAGATTTAAAATGTTATAGAACGTCACAGTTTTTAGAATTATGAAGTCTTTAGAATTGGAAGAGATTATAGAGATGATTAATCTAACTTCTTCAATTCTATTGATCAAGATATCAAGATCCAATACAGGAAGAGAATCTTTTCAAGGGGAAAGTAGCAAAGCCAGTCCTTGAGCTCAAGCCTTCTGCCGCAAGTTCAAGATTGTTTTCACTCTACCATGTCTCTCAAAAGAGAGATCGCTTTTGAGACTGGGTCTCATATTTTCTGAGTCATTGTGCTTTTCTCTAAGGAATAAGGCATTATTGTTGCCTATGTTTGTATTGAAAAAAAAATTTTTTTTTAAAGATTTATTTATTTCATTGATTTACCCCCCCTTGCTGCTTGTGCTGCCGTGTCCATTTGCTGCGTGTCTTCTCTGTGTCTGCTTATCTCCCCCTTGCTGTGAGGTCTTGCCGCATCAGCCCACGG
>JAQZBX010074285.1:0-14782 GCA_029593785.1 Cabassous unicinctus
CTTTTATAAAGGATATTTATTTGGGGTAGAAGCTTACAATTACAAGGCCCTAAAGAGTCCAACTCAAGGTACCATAAGGTACTTTCTCACCCAAAGTCTGTTGCCACGTGTTGATGCAAAATGGCAGGTGATGCCTGCAAGGGTTCAGTCTTCCTTCTTCCTCTTAAGGCTCCATGGTCCCAGCTTCTTCCAATCTCAGCTGTAGGCTGGCATGAGGCTTGTCTCTCTTCCCGGGGCTCATTTGTTTCCAGACTCAGCTGCTCTGGTCTCTTCACAGGGTCACCTGTAAACTATCAGGATCATCAATCTTCCTGGGACACAGGATCCTCTGTGTATCTTCTCTGTGTATCTACTTCTCTGTGACAGTCTGTTTTATCAGCCTACCAAGGAGGCAGGGACCTAACCCTGCATGCCCTAATGACTTGGTCGAATCAAAGTCCCAATCTTGATTTAATAAAGTAAAAGTGAAACCTCTGAATTTAATACAACCAAAGGGTATCAGGCCCAGTAGAACAGACCAGTTTACAAACATAATCAAATATCTTTTTTTGGAATTCATAGATAATATCAAGCTGCCATACTCCACCCTCTAAATTGCAAAAAAGACATTACAATATTCAAAAAAACTTAAATCAGTAACAATGCTAATTATAAAATCATATCACAATCAGTTTATAGAAATAGAGTTTGTCTTGGGGCAAAGTCCCATCTGGCTGTAGACCTCTGAAACTTACAAAATAATTTATCTGCTTCCAATAAGCAAAGGAACAGACAAAGGATAAACCTTTAGATTACCATAAGGAGAACTTGGGAGGGAAACACGAGTCACAGGTCCTCCACAGTTCCGAAAACCTTCAGGGTACGCTTCAACATACTTCAAAGTCTGAGAGTCATGCTCAAGATGATGGTTTCTTCTCCCTGGGGCCTCATGGGGACCCACCCTTTCCACAGGCTTGTCCAAAGGCTATTTTCTTAGTTCCACCCTTATCAAGCATCTGGGTGGTGACCGAGCTCCAGAACTCACCCTCCAAGAACATTGGGGTGATGGCCACACATTACCCAAACTTTGGGGAAGAACACCAACCCCTTTAGTACAGTGAGGGGGAGGTAACATTCTCCCTAGTCTCTGGCCTACAGGCCCAACCCTCTCAGAGCCATGAGTTGGTGAGCTGGCCTTCCCTAATCTATGGGGGGCAGACCCACCCTTCTCAGACCTATGCGGTGTCAACCTTATTCTTCCCAACCCTTGGGAAATGTGCCCCACCCTCTCTGTAGCCTGGGGTGACAAAACTCTCCCTGGACATCATGCTGTAACATCCACCCTCTTTAAATGCCGGGCAAACTCACCCTCTCCATACACGTGGGTGGGGTCCTTCTCTTGGCCCAAGGAGATGACTTAATTCCAAACCCTAGCTTCCATGGTTTTCCTCTTAAAGCCATTTTCCCTT
Source organism: Cabassous unicinctus (assembly GCA_029593785.1). Classification (NCBI taxonomy): domain Eukaryota; kingdom Metazoa; phylum Chordata; class Mammalia; order Cingulata; family Chlamyphoridae; genus Cabassous; species Cabassous unicinctus. Next base: position 1,449 of record JAQZBX010074285.1, read on the forward strand.
TCATTTCTTTCCTGCATGTCCCTGTTATTCCAGGCTGACAGTGATTTTGTTCATACAGTTCTTTCAAAAAGCTTGTTGGTGTAGCATGCAGGAAGCAGGGTTCAAGTCATCAAACAGTAAAACTTTATACAAGTCTTTCTTGGATAACTGCATTTTCAATTCTGACTTACAAGTTCCAAGTTTAGTTAATTCCTCAAATGGGGCATTATAGTCTGGGGACTTGGCTTCCAGAGGCTTAGAATTTCCAGAATCAGTTTCTGGTTTTGTTGTGCCCAACAATTCAGTTCTCAGCTTCTCTCTCACCCAGCATTTTACTATAACCTGCAAGGAGAAGCCAAGCTGCATTCTCTGAGTTCACTTTTGAAAGTTTTTCAACTAAATGCCCAGGCTCACTATTTTCAAATTCTGCCTTCCATAAAACATCAGGAGTTAATCTTGCTAAGTTCTCTGTGACTTTAAAATGCGGATCACCTTTCCTCCAGTTTCCAATAATAGTTTCATCATTTACTTCTAAGTCCTCATAAAAATTCTCTTTAGAGTCCATATTACTATCAACAGCCTCTTCAAAGCACTGTAGGTCTTTTCCACCAAACATCTCACAATTCCTCCAAAAAATACCCCTTATCCATTTATAAAGTCATTCCAGCATTTTGGTAATTGCAAAAGCACCACCCCACTTCTGGTACCAAATTCTGTATTCATCAGCCAAAGGGGTGCTGATGCAAAGTGAAAAAATCTGTTGGCTTTTATAAAAGGTATTTATTTGGGGTAGAAGCTTACAGTTACAAGGCCCTAAAGAGTCCAGTTCAAGGTACCATAAGAGGTACTTTCTCACCCAAAGTCTGTTGCCACGTGTTGACACAAGATGGCAGGTGATATCTGCAAGGGTTCAGCCTTCCTTCTTCCTCTTTAGGCTCTGTGGTCCCAGCTTCTTCCAATCTCAGCTGTAGGTTGGCATAAGGCCTGTTCCCAGGGATCATTTGTTTCTGGACTCAGTTGCTCTGTTCTCTTCACAAGGTCAGCGTAAACTATTAGGTTCATCACTCTTCCTGGGACACAGATCCTCTGTGTATCTTCCCTGTGTATCTACTTTTCTGTGAGAGTCTGTTTTATCAACCCACCAAGGGAGCAGGAACCTAACCGTGGATGCCCTAATGACTTGGTCGAATCAAAGTCCCAATCTTGATTTAATAAAGTAAAAGTGAAACCTCTGAATTTAATACTATCAAAGCATATCAAGCCCAGTAGAATAGACCAGTTTACAAACATAAACAAATATCTTTTTTTTTTAAATTTATAAATAATATCAAACTGCCACAGTCTCCAAGGCTTTGATTTCCTCATCTGTAAAATAGGGATCTTTGTACCTATTTTACAGGGCTGTTGTAAAATTAAATATGAACTCATCACCTTTGTCAAAGGCCTAACACAATACTTGCTGGGACTCAGTAAAGGGCAGCTATTTATATTTTCATAGTAACTGTTGTTTTCACAAAGCACTTCTGCATGCATGATTTCACTGGTCCCGACCTGATAGTCAGAGGTGGTCCTGAGATGTGACTCTCGTTACATAGATGAGAAACTGAGTTTCAGAGATGCAAAGTGACATGACCTCATAACCAAAGAACTGGGAGGCTGTCTGATCCAGTTGATTTCGAGTCTAGAACACTTACAAGAGAGTTGATCTGGACAAGGTAGACTTCAAAGGGAAGCCTGATTGCATAAACTGAAATGAGAAATTAGCATTGCTATGGGGGCCAAATTAATAAGAAAATAGTCTGGTCAAAACTCCACTTTGAGCCTTGCATTTGATAACTTTGATATGTTTTGATAACACTTTGAAAATGCAATTGATGCCTACTTTGGGATATAGAATAAGGTAAACCTGAGTTGGTGGTTGTGGTGGGGAGTATGGGAAAGATTAGGCAATGGGACAAAGGTAAAAGAGAGTCATCCACCTGAGTATCCACTAGACCTGAAGCTGCAGGGGTGTAGCAATATACCTGTCCTGCTTACTGTTACCTCAACAAGACCCAGAAGAATGCTTGGTGTGTCATTAGCATTTGTGATTAATGGATAGAAAAATAAATGAATGATTTGATGGAGAAATGCATGAATGAAGTCAGAGGGAATTCAGACCCCAGCTAGTTCACAGTAGAATCACTTGGGAAGTGTTTTAAAATATCTGATGCCTGTATCCCATGCCAGACCAATAGAATCAAAATCTGTGGGTGTGGGATTTGAGCAGGAATATTTTGATGAGTTCTCCAGGTGAGCTTAACATTCAGCCAGGACTGAGAATTACTGAGCTAGTCCTGCCCATCATTAATTTCACAGATGGAAAAACTGAGGTTCCATGAGCAGAAAGGACTTGACTACAGTGGCAAATAGTTGATGCCACTGAAGCAAGAAGCTTTTGACTTGAGTGTGTGTGTGTGTGTGTGTGTGTGTGGTGTAAATGCATCCTTGGTTTCTTGTCCTATGGCTTCTTTATATGTGCATGTGAAATGTCTGGTCCTTCGAAATTCTTTCTACAGTTGCCCCTTGCTGTAGGTCTCCTTTCCCTGAAAGCCTCTTTTCTAGGGTTTTCCCCTTTGTGGACCTCTTGCATCCACAAGCTGGGTGACCTTCCTCCTTCCCTTGCTCCCACAGTTTCTGCAATTCCCCCAGTCCTTGGGTCCTGATATCTTGTGCTCATAAATTCCTATGCCTGCATCCTCCATTATGTGGAGCCCATCAAAGGCAGAATGAATGCCTGTTTTAGCTACTTATCTCCAGGGCTTGACACATAGGCTCAATTAATAGATACTGAATACATGCAAGCCAGTTGTTTTACGTGTATAAAAGTGATTTGTATATACACATACATATTTGTGTGCATGTATATCATTTGTGTGGGACTTATTTAAGGGTAATTCTTGAATGTACGTGCATATGATTAAATGTAAATGGGGTAATTTAATTTAATTCAACAGAATTTATTGATCACCTATTATATCTAAATCACTGTGTATAAACAGAAGAATTAAAGATGGCTAGGACAGTCTGTGACCTCGCTGGAGCTCACAGACTAGTGAGGCAGGCTTCCCCACTAATTGTAACACAGTGCCCTCCACAGAGTGTGATAACTGCTGCAATCGGCCAAGGAGCAAAGCTCCGAGGGAGCAAAATTGAGCTTAAAGCACTTGATGAAATATAACATTAATCCAGTGGTTCTTACATCTCTGTTGGAAGAGAAGTTATAGGTCTCTTTGAGTGCTTGATAAAAACTACAGATACTCTTCTCGGAAAAAGTGCCCAACTCACACCAGGAGCAGATCGTTGGAGACTCAGCCATGGATTCCTCAGCTACCGACTGATCCAGGATAAGATGGCTGCCCGAGGTCACTACCTCAGTGTGCTTCAATGCCACCTCCCCCCTTGTGTTTACTGTGCCCATACTAGCCAGGGCTTTCCCATTCAATACAAGTTAGAAACACAGACACCAGACAAGTCTCGAGGCGTCTTGCCTCCATTGCACAAGGGCTGGAAAGACCAAACAGGGGGTTCATTTGCTTGCTACAGAGACACTAGGATGAAAACGTCAAGGACATTTGCTCTTGACATGGCAATGGCTTGGTGTATGATCTGGACTAGAAATCTCTGGAGCATCACTAGTCCAATCAGCATTCAGCCATTACATGGGCCATCAAAAGCAACACATTCCCATTCTTGTTGTGGGTAAGACCACTTCTTAATTCAGGCTCAACATGAAAATGAATCAGACTCCGTTTCTCTGGTAATAGCTTTCACATGCTCTGAGTTAGAGCAACTCATGGGATATTTATATTTAATTACTTTACCCCTGATATTAAGACAATGTTTTTCAACCTTTGGAGTCTCACTTTTATACTCTTAAAAAATTATTAAAGACCCAAAGATTTTTTTCTTATATGGGCTATATCTTGTGGTATTTACCATATTAGGAATTAAAACACATTTAAAAAATATATTTATTAATCCATTTAAAAATAACAATAACAAACCCATTAATTGCTAATGGAAGTAAGAAGGTCTAAATTAAAAATGATGTTTTCAGAAAATTACTGAGAAGAGTGGTATCATTTTTCATTTCTGTAAATATGTAAAATATCTGGCTTAATGGAAGACAACTGGATTCTCATGCCTGCTTCTACTTCATTATATTGTGATAGTTTTTATTGACGTATATGAAGAAAATACAGCCTCACATAATTGTGTAGCTTGAAAAGAGAGCTGTATTTGAATAGTTTTTCAAGTAATTTTGGACATTCTTCTTTGATACTACACCAAAATTTGACAAGTGATAGTTACTTATAAGTTAGTTTTAATGTGGAATGTGAAACTAAATCAATGACCTTTTGTATTCTATTTTATTAAAACCCATTGGTCTTTCTTGAACTTTCAAATGAAATTGATGGCTAACTCATACATGATTTTTTCACACCACACATTGGTCACTTGGGAAATATTGTTTCACTGAGTCATGAAGACCTTCTATGTGTTGACACAATTCTTTACACCATACCTAAAACACACCTTCATTAGGGTCACCACAGAGATCACAAGAAGAGTCTTCAAGTGTTGGGAAGCTGATAGGCTCATTGTGGTAGATACAAGTTTTCTGACATTCTAATTTTAGCTTGAAAGCTCAACCTTCAGTAGGAATACATAGAGCCAGTTGTTTTCGTTGAGGTGACAATTTCAAGTTCACATTCTTCATTAAAAAAAAAATGCCTTTCAAACACTCAGATCTGAATAACCATCATTTGTCTATAAGTTGTTCCTTCAGGTAAAAACAGTATTCTATGGAAAAAGCACTAGTTTAACTCACGGCTCAAGCAATGCGTAAGTGTCTTTCCTCGAGAAGTGTTTTGTATGTATTTTACATTTTGCCAATCAGAATAATATAAAGACATTATATTATATATATTAATAATAATAAGACCCCTGCCAAAATGTCCACATCCAAATCCATGGACCCTGAGCATATATTACCTTACATGGTGTATTAGGCAGCCAATGGAGTGCTGATGCAAAATACCAGAAATCAGTTGGTTTTTATAAAGGGTATTTATTTGGGGTAGAAGCTTACAGTTACCAGGCCATAAAGCATACGTTTCTTCCCTCACCAAAGTCTGTTGTTACATGTTGGAGGAAGGCAGCTGCTGACGTTTGCCAGGGTTCAGGCTTCTTGGGTTCCTCTCTTCCCAGGGCTGTGTTTCTCTCTGGGCTTAGCATCTCTGTTTCCTACACAAGGTCAGCTGTAGACTATGAGGCTCTCTAGACTTTGCCTCTCTCCACAAGGCCAGCTGTGAACTGTCAGGTGAATGGCTCGTCTCTTTTCCCAGGGCCTTCTCTCCTTTCTCATCAGAACTCCAACATCAAAATTACTCCAACTCTGGCCTTTGCCATGTCTTTTATCTTTGAGATCCCACCCACCAAGGAGTGGGGCTCAATGCCCTACTGACATGGCCCAGTCAACACCCTAATCATAACTTAATCATGCCCAGATTAACAGACCAGTTTACAAGCAAAATCCAATATCTATTTTTGGAATTCATAACTATTTCAAACTGCCAAACTGCTACACATGGCAATACAGAATACAAACTTTGGCAGATGTGATTAAATTAAGGACCTTGAGATGTGTAGATTAGCCTGGATTATCTGATTGGGCCCAATCTAACTACAAGGTTCTTCAAAGTAGAGAATGTTTCTTGACTGTTATTAGAGAAAGAGATGTAACTACAGAAGAAAGACAGAGAGAGATGCAATGGTGTTGACTATGAAGATGGAAGAATGGTGTAAGCCAATGTATTAGTCAGCCAAAGGGGTGCTGAACCAAATTACCAGAAATCTGTTGGCTTTTATAAAGAGTATTTATTTGGGGTAGAAGCTTACAGTTACAAAGCCCTAAAGAGTCCAACTCAAGGTAACATAAGAGTTACTTCCTTACCAAAATCTGTTGCCACATGTTGAAGCAAGATGGCGGGTGATGTCTGAGAAGGTTCAGCCTTCTTCTTTCCTCTTAAGGCTCTATGGCCCAGCTTTTTCCAATCTCAGCTGTAGGCTGGAAGGCTCATTTCTTTCTGGGCTCAGCTGCTTTGGTCTCTTCACAAGGTCAGCTGAAAACTATCAGGTGAATAGTTCGTCTCTCTTCCTGGAGCCACAAGATCAAAGCTGACAAATTCTCTCCTCTTCCATGTCTATGGAGCTCTCTCTATTCCTCTGTATCTTTCTCTGTGTATCTTCTTGATTGAGTGTCCATTTATATATCCCACAAAGAGGGCAGGGACTCAAACTGAGTCACCCTAATGATGTGATTTAATTGATGCCCTAATCTTAACATAATTTAATCAAAGACATCTCAACTGAATCTAATACAATCAAAGGTTACCACATCCAGAGGAAGAGACCGGTTTACAAACATAATCATTATATCTTTTTTGGAATTCATAAATAATATCAAACTGCCACAGCCAAAGAATGTAGGTAGAATCTAAAGCTGGAAAAGGCAAGGAAATGGATTCTCCCCTAAATCTTCCAGAATGAAATGCATCCCTGCTCACCACTTGATTTTAGCCTAATGAGACCTGGGTCAGAATTCTGACCTACGGAACTGTAAGGTAATGAATTTGTGTTGTTTCAAGCACTGTGGTGATCTTTCACAGCAGCAAAGGACAACTAACACAGATGGGTACTCTAGGTCAAGATACAATAAAATTAAGAATTTTACTGTTTCTTCAAGGACATTCTTTTTTTAATATACTTTTAAATTTTGCTTAAAAGATACTTAGATTACATAAATGTTACATAAAAAATATAGGGGATTCCCATATGTCCCACTCCCTCCCCATCCCACATTTTCCCACATTAACAGCATCCTTCATTAGTGTGGTACATTTGTTACAATTGATGGACACATTTTGGAGCATTGCTGCTAAGCATGGATTATAGTTTACATTGTAGTTTACACTCTCTCCTGCACAGTTTTGTAAGTTATTACAAGATATATAATGGCCTGTATCTGTCATTGCAATGTCATTCGGGACAATTCCCAAGTCCCAAAAAATGCCCCCAAATTACAGCTATATTTCCCTCTCCCTCCCCTCAGAACCTCCAGGGGCCACTGCCTCCACATCAATAATAAAAGTTCTTCCATTGCTAGAATCACAATAAGTCTATAGTAAATAACAGTAAGTCTACGCTGGTCCATCATACATTCCCCAATCCTGAGGATTCGGGGATGGTGATTCTCACTTTGCCTCTAATTGACAGAGGGCTTAGATCCCATGGGGCAGCTGGATGGGACTATCTTGCTCACAGTTGCAGACTCTCTCTGTTCCTTGGATGGTCATTGTCCATCATCATCTCCTTGTTAGTTGTCCTGGGTGAGTCCAATGAACTGGAGAGTAGGTATTGCAACTCTGTTGAGATTCGGGGCTAAACTGATACATGGACAGACCAAAGATTTAAGTCCATTGGACATATACCTACAAACTCCAGTACTAAGTATAGGTTCAAATAGAAGGGTCAGAAGAGCCATGTGTAGGGAAACCACAACTGAGTCCAACTCTGTCACACTGGGGAGCATAAATTCCAAATAGGGCCCACTGGCAGGGCACCAAACTCCTGAGCAGTCAGCCCTGCCTATAGTCTCTGGATGTCTCCAAAACCCTCAGGTGCCCCGCTATTGGAGGCAATATTTACTTTGGCAGTCAATGAGATCCTGCTGAGATGTGCATAAGTGTGACCTCTGGAATGACCTTCCAACTCACTTTAAAGTCTCTTAGCCATATAAGCTTATTTATCTTTACCCTTTTTTCCTTTTGGTCAAGGTTTTTTCCAGTTGCTTTGCTAGTTGGTGCTTGGTAGTAATCCCTCAGTGCCAGGGAGGCTCATCCCCCACCCTGGGGGGAAGGTGATGCATTTATATGCTGAGTTTGGCTTAGAGACAGGCCACCTATGAGCAACAAGGAGGCTCTCAGGAGGTAACTTTTAGGCACACTATAATTCTAGGCTAAGTTTCAACTTCAAAAGTAAAGGTTCATAAACACAGTCATCACTATTAAGGGCCCGTCAATGGTCCATCCTCCTTCACTAGTCACTGCCCCAGTACTCAGGGAATTCTTGCTGTCCCATTAGAGAATGTGGCAGAGCGCATCAGGATGGAAATTCTATATTCTTTTGGTTATTGTGTGAAACTCCACTCACTGTGACAATGCCCCATGAATACTTGAACACATTCATATGCCTTATAGGCATGCCCAGGTGAACTTCCTCCCATGCATCCCTCATCTCTGGCACCCCTCACCAATGATCCCCCCCTGCCACAGTTGTAACCCTTCTGTGATCCAAAACTTCTTAAAAATTGAAGCCAACAAAATAACCAAATACAATTAATAGGAAAATGATAGAATAATGAGAGTTTAAAAAATAATGAGTAAAATACAAAATTTTTTAAAAAGTTTGAAATGATAAAAAATTTAAAAATATAAAAATAAAATTTTTTTGACATTGTCTTTCATCACTGTAAGATCTGTTGTCTTGTAAGTAAAATGACATTTTCTTCCATTTATTACCCCAGTGTCTTATTTTTTTCATTTTGTCTTCAAAGAAGCTTTAAGTTACAGAAAAGTCATGTACAGAATATAGGTGATTACCATATACCTAACATCCTCCCCCTTTCTGTTTCCCCTATTAATAACGTATTACATGTGCATGGTACATTTGTTACAATTGATGTACAAATATTGAGACATTGCTACTAACCATGGTTAATGATTTACATTATGGTTTACATTTTGGACCATGCACTTTCATGGATTTTGGTGAAGTTTAGTATGGTCTGTATCCTTCACTGCAAGTTCATACAGAACAATTCCATTGCCCCCAAAAAGCTCAATGTTCCATCTACTCTATTCCTCCTTCCCCCTCCCCTCGGGACCCACAGTAACCATCAAGATTAACTCATTGAAGGAAAAGATTCATAGTTGTTTGCAACAACATTGAGGTCTTGACATTCTGGCCTGTCCTCCCCTATTAGGCACTGCCTATGCTCTCAAGAGATTCCTGCCCCTCTATTTGAAATCATAGCAGGACTCCCCAGGATGGGAGTCCAACACTTTTCTGCTCATTATGTGAGTCTCCACCCACTGATACAACACACTATGACAAGATGAACACTACACACTCCCTAGAAGCCGGCCCCAGGTGTGCCCTGTCCTGCATGCCTCTCACATCTAACACCTTAAACCAATAACCCTCCCCTGCCATATTTGCCAAAAGAACATTCCCAGCATTGTAGTTTCAACCACATACCCCCAAATCCCCATAAGTCACCTATTCCCTCCCCAACTCTTGCCCCAGTTCCATGGACAGTCCAATCCACCCTCCCCACCCTATCTCCCTCACAGACCAGCACCACCCAGCCCAATAGCACCACTGCACCACTGTCATGCTCATCCACTACACAATTATACCCTTCCACCTTATGATAGATTTTGCCCATATGGACGTTGACTCACAACCTTCTTCTCCTTTTCTGTCTCCTGTAAATCTATCTTCCAGACTCTAGCTCTGTGAGTCTGCTCAATTTGTTTAATTCATATCAGTGAGGTCATGTAATATTTGTCCTTCAGTGTCTGGCTTGCTTCACTCAACAAAAGGTCTTCAAGATTCATCCATGTTATCCCAAATGTTAATACTGCATTCATTCTTACAGCTGAGTGATATTCCATTGTATGTATATACCACAATTTGTTTATCTATTCATCTGTTGATGGTCATTTGGGTTGTTTCCAACTTTTGGCAATAGTGAATAATGCCACTATGAACATTGGTGTGCACATATCTGTTCGTGTCCCTGTTTTCAATTCTTCCAGGTATATACCCAGTAGTGGGATTGCTGGATCATATGGCAGTTCTATAGTTAGCTTCCTGAGGAACCACCAAACTGTCCTCCACAAAGACTGCACCATTCTACATTACCACCAGCAGTGGATAAGCGTTCCCATTCCTCCATATCCTCTCCAACACTTGTACTCTGTTTTTTAATAGCTCCCAGTCTAACGGGTTTGAGATGGTATCTCATTGTGGTTTTGATTTGCTTTTCCCTAATAGCTCAAGACGTTGAACATCTTTTCATGTGCTTTTTAGCCATTTGTATTTCTTCTTTGGAGAAGAGTATATTAAAATCACTTGCCCATTTTTTAAATGGGTTGTTTGTCTTTTTATTTTCCAGGTATAGGATTTCTTTATATATGCTAGATATTAGGACCCTATCAGATATATGTCTACCAAATATTTTCTCCCATTGAGAAGGAGGCCTTTTCACATTGAGGGCTTGACATACTGGCCTGTCCTCCCCTATTAGGCGATGCCTATGCTCTCAAGTTTTCCTTTCTTGTGGTGTCTTTGTTTGGATTTGGTATTAGGGTGATGTTGGCATCATAGAATGAGTTAGGAATGTTCCCTCCACTTCTATTTTTTGGAAGAGTTTAAGCAGGATTGGTGTTAGCTCTTTCTGGAATGTTTGGTAGAATTCACCTGTGAAGTCATCTGGTCCTGGCTCTTCTTAGTTGGGAGGATTTTGATGACAAATTCAATCTCATTACTTGTGATTGGTCTGTTGAGTTCATCAATTTATTTTTTCATCAATGTAGGTTGCTTGTGTGTTTCTAGGAATTTGTCCATTTCCTCTAAATTATCCTTCTTGTTGGCATACAATTTTTCAAAGTATCCTCTTATGATACTCTTTATTTCTGTGGGGTCGGTGGTGATATCCCCTTCCTTATTTCTTATTTTGTGTATTTGCATCTTCTCCCTTTTTTTCTTTGTTAGTCCAGCTAAGGGTTTGTCAATTTTATTGATCTTCTTGAAGAACCAGCTTTAGGTTTTGTTTATTTTTTCTAGTGCTTTCTTATTTTCAATTTCATTTAGCTCTGCTCTAATCTTTGTTATTTCCTTCATTCTACTTCCTTTGGTGTTAATTGTTGCTCTTTTTCTAATTCCTCCAGGTGTGCAGTTAGGTCTTTGATTTAAGCTCTTTCTTCTTTTTTAATATAAGCATTTATGGCTATGAATTTCCCTTTCAGTATCACTTTTGCTGCATCCCATTGGTTTAATATATTGTGTTGTCATTTTCATTCATTTCAAGGTAGTTACTGATTTCTTTTGCAATTTCCTCCTTGATCCACTGTTTGTCTAAGAGAGTGTTGTTTAAATTTCATCTCTTTCTGCTATTGATCTGTGGCTTAGCATGTGGTCTATCCTGGAGAATGATCCATGTGAACTTGAGAAGAATGTATATCCCACTGTATTTGGGTGTAATGTTCTGTATATGTCTATTAAGTCCAGATTCTCTAATGGATTATTCAAGGTCTTTGCTTCTTTATTGACTCTCTGTCAAGATTTTCTGTCTAATGGTGATAATAGTGTATTAAAGTCCCCCAGTATAATTGTAAAAGTTTCTATTTCTCAGCTTAATTTTTCCAATGTTTGCCTCCTGTATTTTGAGGTACCCTGGTTAGGTGCCTAAATGTTTATGATTATTCTTTCTTCTTGATAGATTAGCCCTTTTATTAATATATAGTGGCCTTCTTTGTCTCTTACAATAGTTTTGCATTTAAAGTCTATTTTGCCCAATATTAGTATAGCTACTCCCACCCTTTTTTGGTTATTGTTTACATGTAAAATTGTTTTCCAACCATTCACTTTCAGCCTTCTTGTGTCCCTGGGTCTAAGATGGGTTTCTTGTAGGTAGCATATAGATGGGTCATATTTCCTTATCTATTCTGCCAATCTGTGACTCTTGCCTGGAGAGTTTAATCCATTAACATTCAATATTACTATTGTTGAGGAATGACTTACATTAATCATGTTTTCTTTTGGTTTGTGTATGCCATATGTTGTTTTTATTTCTCTGTTTATCTTTTTAGTTGTTCTTACACTTTCCTCCAACTCTCTCCTGTGTTTTCCTTTTGACCTGCAGAACTCCCTTTAATATTTCTTTTTGACAAACTCTCTTAATTTCTGTTTATCTGTGAATATTTTGAATTCTACCTCATTTTTGAATGCCAGCTTCACTGGATAGAGAATTCTTGGCTGGAAATTTTTTCCTTTTAGCACCTTAACTATGTCATACCACTGCCTTCTTGCTTCCATGGTTTCAGATGAGAAATCAGCACTTAATCTTATTGTGCTTCCCTTGTATGTAATGGATCTCTTTTCTTTTGCTGCTTTCAGTATTCTCTCTTTGTCTTGAGCATTGGAAAATTTGGCAAGTATATATCTTGGGGTAGGCCTGTTAGGATTTACACTGTTTCAGTGTGCTGCACTTCCTGGACATGTATTTACATCTCCCTCAAAAGAGTTGGGAAATTTTCAGCCATTGTTTAATCCAACACTCCTTCTGCCCCTTCACCTTCTCTTCTCCCTCTAGGATGCTGATAATGCATGTATTTGTGCATTCCGTGTTTTCATTTAAATCCTTAAGTCCCTACTGGACTTTTTCTATCTTTTTATGTATCTGTTCTATTATCTGTCTGATTTCAGCTGTACTGTCTTCCATATTGCTGATTCTTTCCTGTGCCTGTTCAAATCTGCTGTTATGTGCTTCCAGCCTATTTTTAATTTCTTGCATTGTGCCTTTCATAACCATCATATCCATTATCTTTTTATGTATGTTTACAATTTCTTCAGTATGTTCTCCCAGTGTCTTCTTAATATCCGTAATCTCTTCTTTCACTTCATTAACTTGATTCATGATATTTGGGCATCTCTGATTAGTTGTTCCATATTCTGCTCTCCTCCTGGTTTTTAGTTTCTTCATTGAACTGGGCCATATCTTCCTGTTTCTTAGTATGACTTGTAATTTTTTGCTGGTGTCTAGGCATCTGTTTATTTCGATGGGTTTATTCAGTTGTTTATCTTCCCTTTGTACTCTAGGTTTTTATTTTTGTTTTTGTGTGTGTGGTTAGGTTTCACTTTGACACTTTATTCCTCTTATTCTATTTCCTTGCTATAGTCTATGTCGCCTTGAAAGAAAATTAGGACCAGAGAAAAAGAAAGAGATAAAAAGAGAAAAAGAATATTAGTAATAATAATAGTAAAAGATAGAAGAGGAACTATACAAGACCTAGGAAAATGAGAAATTAACATGAGTAAGAAGTACAGTGGAATAAGAATAAAAAGTGGAATAGAAACAATGAAATGAGGAAGAAAACAGAGAAAAATATATAGAATCAATGAAAAGGCCAGAAAGATCAGAGGAGAGAAAAAGAAAAAAGAAAAGAGAAGAAGAAAAAAAAAAA
>JAQZBX010074286.1:0-14780 GCA_029593785.1 Cabassous unicinctus
GAAGAATGTCTTGGAACCCATACCCCAATCTTAGAATGTTGTCTGTTTAGATCAATTGTAAAAACTTCAGTTCAGTCTCTGATGCAAAAATTTACCCCCAAAAATGTAAGGCTCCTTAATCTGCTGATCAGACCCTGAGTAAAAGCAAAATTGTAGCTGGGTGAACAAAGGCTTTGTCAAATATAGCTCAAGAAGTTATGTAACAGCAACCAGAGAAGTAATGTGACTCTCAGTCACCCAGGACTGGCGCCTGGTCTTCCCTGGTGGATAATGGCTTCCGATGTTAGTGGGAAAAAACATCCATGGGAATGACTAATGGTGCTCCAGAGAACTTGGTTAGCACTCAACTTTTAACAGCAGATCCGAAATGAAAACGAAGACCGCACCACACCCTCTTCGGGCCGCTGGAGCATGTCACTCATGCATGTGGTATTGGAGAGGGACTGAGCCAGCAGAAGAGCTCGTGTATACCATTACCTGGTGTGCAGATGGGGTCCTGGGACCAGGTCCCAAAAACACAGGCATGGGGTGGGGGGAAGCGTGTGTGGGATGGTGTCTGTAGCGCTGTCATCGATGACAAGTCACAAATTCGTTTTCCCATGATGTTTTTGTGCCCCTACAGCTCTTTGGCATGAGCCTAACCTCACTGAAATGGATAAATAGGGCTCAGGAAATTAGTCCAGGCTGCCAGCTATGATGGATTACTTAGAAGGGATTTTGTATTATCCAGGTTACCATTGTAATTGAATAAAAGTGAGAGGCGGAGATGGCGTCATCTGGGACTCTGAATTCCCTTCAGAAAGTGAGCTCCAGCAAACATTGAGCTAGATATTTTTAAATTTCTCAAGATAATTTAGGTACAGAAAATAATATAATAGTAATGACTCAGGGCCTAGTGCAAGGTCTTGAAACTAGCAGGCACTTCACTGTTAAATAAATGAGGGAGAATTGGTCTTTTTTCTTTACATGCAGAGTGTCCCAAGATCACAAAATGTTTTCAGGCTTAAACTAATTGGTCTTTGACAACATCCTCATGGGGTGCCGGAAAGGGGCCTGTGAAATCCCTTTCCTCCTGATAGCTGAGGAATCTGAGATAAGAAAATTAAGTGATTTGAAATGATGTCACTGGACCTATGATGAGCGAGGTTAAGTAAAGCGTGTTCTGAAACTTCCTGCTTCCCCTTCTGAGGTTATCCCCACTGTCTCCACGTTCCCATCAGCTTGCTTCTTGAAGACGCTCCGTGGTGTAGCCATGTCAGTAAGAGCCTTAACTTCCAAACGGTGATGGAAGCAAAGGCGTCTCTTGGTCCATTTAATAGGGATGGTGCCCAGTAGACGTTTCCTTCCTCCTTTCTCACAAAACGAAATCCCTCCTCTGTGCCTTCTTTAGAGACATTTGCAATTCTAATAAAGGCTCCTACCCTCCTTGATGCTGCTAACCAAGTTGTGTGCATTTGAGGTGGACTCCACTGTCAGATTATGTGAAGGACAACTATCCATGCTTTAAAATGGGAGCAGTTAATGTGTCCAGCTCTTCCAAAAAAAAAAAAACACCAGGAAAGAAAAGGAGCCAGAAGTTGAAGGGGTCTTCCTTACTGTTACAGTACCATTTAACTAATTGCACTTTTAGTCATTTCCTTTGTTGTGGCTAGGGCGATGGTAGAGCAGTTGGTTTCGTGCCAACTAATTGCTCGACCTTGGAAATTTAAGAAATCCCAGACAAAATAGACGTTTTCAAAATCCCTAAGATGAAGTTTTGGTTCAACTGCATACTCGCTACATGACCTAGGGCAAACCACTCTCAAAGTTTCAACTTCTGCACCTGAAATGTGATCTTTCAGATTTTCTAGGCTAGTGTGAAGATTAAATGAAATAAGGTTATGTACAGAGCCAAGAGGAGTTAGTTGCATTTCTCTTCCTTTGTGCAACTGAATTTGTTTTCCTCTGGCCTGGTCTGGGAAGAGATGTGGGTCCTGCTTACACTTCCCAGGATGCTATGTGATGTTAACCAAGTCAGCTCCTCTCTGTGCCTTCTTTCTCTTCTCCATAAAGAGGGGGCAGAACTGGGCAATCTCTGAGATTTCTTTGGGCTATGCATGTTTTGATTCTCCCCAGAAAGGAGGTATCCCACGGTGAGTTCTCCAGAAATTTCTTTTCCTACCCGTGTGAGTAACAATGGCAATTTCCACAGCCTGAAGCCATCAAGCTGCCCGTTTTGTCTAAAAGACACAAGAAGGGACCATGTTGGCATCTCCTCTTGGCCATACAGCCATGCAGGAACTCCAGCTGAACTGTGGCAAAGGGGTCTTAGACTCCAGCTTCCACTTCAGTGACTTTTAGTCACTGAAGATTAAACAGGAAGATAAAGAGGAAGCTATGTTGTTATCCTCAAGTGCAGAAATCCACCCATGTGTTATTTCATTTGTTATTTCATGACAAGCATTTCCTGAGCATCTACAGACTGGCTGGTCCAAAGCTCAGATCTTCTACAACCTTAATGTACTTAAGGAAGTTACTTAATGTCTCTGTGCCTCAGTGTTGTCATCTGCAAAATAGGCATGATAAGATACTTACCCTGTAAGGTTGTTGTAAAGATTAAAAACGTTAATAGAAGTAAAGTGCTTCAAACAGTGCTAAGCTTGTGGTAAACATGCTTGCTGCTGTTGTGGCTTCTTCCCGTTGCATTTATTACTCTGTGCCGAGAACCTTGCTGTTGGTCAGGCATCAGCTATAAAGTAGTTATGGCCGCTATTCGAAGAACTCCTAGCTTTGCAAGAGGTCAGCTCTCGAGCTCTCACCATGGGCCTTGCACTCTGCTGGGTACTTGGGACCCAAAGATGGATGTACTATGGTCGCTGACTATATAGAGCCTAAAGTCTATTGGGGGAGTCACATGTGGATTTGGGCTGCCTTGATTTGAATCCCAGCTGCCAGTGGCAAACTGTGTGGCCTTGAACAACTTAATCTCTGCAACCCTCCATGCCCTCAGCTTCAAAATGAAGAGCACAGTGGCACTCATCTAGCAGAATTGTTGGGAGCTGTGAATGAGATACTATAATTAAAGTCCTTGTACAGAGCATGACCCAAAGTCAATACACCAGTGGCTCTTGATGGGTACTTACAGCAAAGGATGGGAAATGTGATGATGGCAGTAGACTCAAGGTGCCATGGAAGCACAGAGGAGGGACACCCAGCTCAGACAGGGGTGAGAGGAGGTGCCTGGGAGGCTTTCTGGAGGAAGAGATCCCTGAGATCACAGTTAAAGAACAAACAAGGGCTGGCAAAGTAAGGCATTAGAGGTCATTCCAAGTAGAAAAACAAAATACAAGAGCCAGAAAACATAGTGTAGGTGAAGACCTCCGCAGGGCTTTCTCACCACAGGGGTACCTGCAGGGTCAAACAGCTTTCCCGCCTGCCTAGTTCAGGTCAGTGGAAGTTGAATCTTGAAGTTGAAAAACTGGATCTTGAGTGAATTATCCACAAAGGACTGCTCCAGTTCCAAGGTGCAGAGCCAAGACCCCAGATTTGTTTACAACACTGGAGCTTAGCAATGGGGATGGAAGATCCATCCCTGGGGTGCCATCATCCACTGCCACCTGCATTTGATGTGAAATTTGACATGAAATAGAGGCCTAGCTTGACAGAGCTAGTTTGGGGTTGTCCAAATTTGAGGAAGGCCATATGCCTCCTTGCTGATCCTCAGAAGAATAAAATTGGAACAGTTAGGACACAGCCTGGGGACAGTTAGTGCATCCTCCACATAAGGAATCAGCAGAGTTTAAAATTCTGGCAGAACCTCTCCCCAACCCAGGAGACTCAAAAGGACAGAATACAATGTGGAAAGCAATAACATTTTGCAGATATCCACTACAAGGAGAAAGGCTGCTGTTAAACGATGCTTAGGACATCATGAAAAAAGAAAATAAAAGTTTTCTGCTATGAATGACCCCAGGAAACAAAGCCAACCCTCCTACTCTGGGGCCCTGCAACTTTAAACTAGAATCACAAATGTCTGAAAATATTTCACATCACCCTGGCATTGGGATGGGACTCAGGGATGCTGCAATGGTTAATTTTATGCATCAACTTGGCTGCATTGGTCAAACACTGGTCTAGTTGTTGCTGTGGAGGTATTTCTTAGGTAGGATTAGTATCTACAATCAGTTGGCTAAGTAAAGGAGATTAGCCACCATAAGGTGGAGGGCCCTCATCCATCAGTTGAAGGTATTGGGGATTCCAAGGATCAGAAGAAATTCTGCCTCAAGACTATGCCTTTCACTCTTGCAAGCGTTTCCAGCCTGCTGCCTACCCCTCATTCAGACTCAAGACCTCAACATCACTTTTACAGGTATCTCCAGCCTCCAGCCCACCCTACTGAATTAGAACTTGTCAGCCCCAGCCATTGCGAGAGCCAATCCATACACACACTTACATACATATACAAGTATATATATATATACACGCATATCTTCACATACACATATACATATATACAAACACACATATATACACATATACACATACATACACACATTTACATATATACACACATATACATACTTATGTGTGTGTATATGTGTATGTGTTGGTTCTGTTTTCCTGGAGATCCTTGACTAACCCAGATGCTAATGAGGATATAAGCCAATATCCTCCAGGGTCTTATTAGACAAAGGAAAGAACACATGGACAGGAAGAAAAAAAAGAACAACCAGAGCAGGAATGCTCTTCTGCTGCCCTTTTTCTAATCTTTAAGGGTACCCCTGTTTAGATAAAAAAAAGATGTTTTAGATTTTGCATCCGCTCAAGTGTTTTATCTTCTTTGTTTGCTTGTTCTTTGAGTGGAAGGATGGTGTGCACTAGTCTGTACATCCTCTCACTGGTTTCTTGGTAAATTCAGCTACAGGATATGAGATGATCAAGAAAAACCAAAAGATTCCAGCTTCTCCTCTTGGAGGTAGCTCTATATGAACAAAAACCACCAGTTCCTATTGCACATGAATTTATTTAAAAAAATTTTTTTTCAAGATGTGCACAGTTTTCACCCAAAGGCTTATCTCTGTGATGGTGGATTTTGCCAGCTTCTTATCCACCACCTAATCAGTAAATGTTGGCATAATTCCAGATTCACCCCAGGCACTCTTTTCTATTTTCTTTACCTTCTTACCAAGCTCCATGGCTTTAATAGATCTCTGGCTTTCACTTTCATACTAGTAAATGAGGGTTGAGATATGCTGCAATAACAAATGACCTCTTAAACCTCAGGGTATTAAAACAACAAAGGTTTATTTCTCTCACACGCACAGTCTACTGAGGGTTTGTTGACTTCTCAGGTCATCTGCTCTCCATGTGAGAGCTTAACTTTCTCCCCTGTGTCCCGGTGCTATATTAGGGAATGATTGGGTGGCTCAGATCCTAATCATATAGACAGCTTTATTTGCATACAATCTTCAGCAATTGAACCTGACTTCTAGCTTCTGATTGGCTGGGCCATTGTATCATTTTATTAAACCCTTCTCATTTGTCTCTGCATCATTATCCACTACAACCATTGCACCGTTCATCTCCATGTTCTTTATGTAGTAAAGCCAACGTCACACCCAGATTTTTACCTTAAAGTTTCACTTTTTGGTCCCCTACCTGTCACGGCAGAAAGTCTTCCTAAGATATTCAATTTGACTTAATAAATGTTTCTGAGCATCTACTACATGCTAGGCTAGGCACAGACCACTTACACATAAGTCATGCACTGTTCCTACACTTGACCGCAATGGTGCAAACAAGTGAATAAATGAAATACTTGTGACAGCAGAGTGTGAGGAGGGGCAGAGGAAGCCCAGAGATGGAAGAGAATGTCTTGGGAAGGAGAAGAAGCAGCATCAAGTAAGACTTCCGGAGGAAGTGACAGTGCTGGGTTTTGAAGGATGAGAAGGGGACAAAGTATGGAGAAGGCATTCCAGGCTGAAGGAAAGAGCATGGGCAAAGCAGAAGACCAAACAACATGGGGTAGACACAAGGCAGCTGTATGTTAACGGAAATCAAGTGGAGTGGGAAGCAGTGAGGAAAGAGGCTGGATAAAGAGACAGGCAGAGGACCAGGTTATGGCAGACGATGCCTGCCTACCATGCCAAGGAGTTTGAATGCTTCTGATGTCTTCTTTCGCCTTCCTTTGTCGCTTGGACAATTGGCTTTGGAATGGTGAGTCACCTGTATCTCACCCATGTCCCTTCAACCTCCACCACCTTCTCACAAGAGGGTTTTCCAGGTAGGCTTTAGGGTAGCCATTTCTTCCTGTTCTGAACCTGTTCTTTCTTTCTTCTCCAGGCCAACCACCCCCATCTTCCCACCAGCATGACCCACGACACGACCCCCACCCCCATCACACACAGTTTCTCCTATCATTAGTATCTCCATCAAAAATTCTCTCCTTCCTCCTTTTTCCCCTACATCAACCCAATGTACAAATTGTAGAGGAGGGAGGACATTCCACACAGAGGCCAAGGTGTGACTGAAGGTAGGAATCAACTGATTTAGGGTGGAGGTTGGGACAAGGGGTGATCCCAACAGGGAATTATCAGTTGCACTGGAGTCAGATATTCACATTTTTGGGACAGGGGGTGATAAAATAAGAAAGGAAGAATGCATTAAACAGTGGTGGACCCTGAGTAACAAACTGAGAAATTTAGATGTCTAACCTGAAGACAATGGGGCAGCATGTCAAATATTACAGAGGCATGTCACTGGAAAAAAAGAGCCTGTTACCAGGACACATTAGCACAGAAAAAGCGTAGGACTGGGGATCCAGAAAGAATGGAAGTGTGATAAGGCAATACGAAGAAGCAAGACCACTCTGGTTATGTGTCAACCATCCTGTGTCATATGTCAGATAATGGGATAAGCTCTTACGTATGGCCTCTCACCTTATCTCATTAATCCTGATAACCATCCTGTTAATTAGATATGATTGCCCCCATTTTTCAGAAGAGAAAACTGAGGCCCTGAGAGATTTAATAACTTGAACAAGTTCACCCAGATGGAAGATGATGCTCTTGAAGTTCAAGCCCATACTCTTCCTACAACACTTGGCTGCACGGGGGCCTGCCCTATAAAGCAGCAGCAGATGGTCCTAATTTAAACAGGTTTTTCCTTTTCTATCTGTCCAAATAGAAACCTGTGCTTGGCTAGCTTCCCACCTGCAATTTCATGTCATAATAAATTTTATTTCCACATTCTCTTCTTTTGAATCCCAACCTCTACTTCTGTCATTAGTTTTCAATTGTAAAGTGACCACATAGGCCTCCTTTGCCAAGGCCTCATCTTTCCATTTGCACTTTGGTTATTATGATTTACTAGTTGGGCCTCCCTGCTGATGGTGAGAGGAAAGGCACGTCCTCCTGAAGGATTCCATTAAAACCCTGTTATTGAGCCAAATGCAATTATGTCTTTCCCATAATGCATGCTCTCTCTCACACCTGCAACCACTTTCTCATCCCGTCCAGAATTGTACGCCTTTCAGGCATCCTCTGTCCTCCTCTCCATCCATCTCAAGGCCATCCAGGAGCTTGTCCTCTTCGTGGGTTTTCCCCACATCACCCAAGATAGCTCTCTTTGCTCTACTGCTCATGATCTCTCAACAACGCTCTGACCCTGAATGGCACAACCCCCCACTTCTTTCGAGCCCAGCTACCACTATTTCCTCTCATACCTGGATCTTTACTCTTTCTTCCCAGTGGCTCTCTGTGACTTCTCAACCCTTCATCTGTTATCGCACACTGTGGTTGGTGGCATAAGAGTCCTCCAAGATGTCCACTTCCTAATCCCCAGTACCCGTGACTCTGTTACCATTCATGGCAGTAGGGGCTTTGCAGATGTGATTCAGCGAAGGCCCTTGAGATGGGGAGATTATCCTGGATTATTCAGGTGAGCCCAATGAAACCACAAAAGTCCTTAAAAATGGAAGAGGGAGGTAGAAAAGGAGGTTAGAGTAATGGGGTGTGAGAAGGACTCAAACCACCCTTGCTGGCTTTGAAGATGGAGGAAGGGGCCAGGAGCCAAGGATTGAGAGTGACCTCTTCAGGCTGGAAAAGACAAGGAAACAGCATTTCCTCTATGTCCCACTGCTGACACCTGGATTTTAGTTCAGTGAGACCTGTGTCAGTTATAACCTGCAGAACTGTAAGATAATACATTTGGGTTGTTTAAACCACTAAGCCTGTGGTAGTGATAGAAAACCAATACACCCCCTTAATAAGCCTTTTCAGAGATTAAAAAGAAAAATGGAAACTGGATTAGCTGAAGTTTCTCCAGAAAAGGGAGAAACTGATTAACTGAAAGTTGGCAAGAACTGAAAGTTGGCAAGAAAACACTTTTTTTTTCCAGGAAGCCATTTTGGAAATCTTGTTTAAACTGGAGGAAGGCAGAGCCTCAATGGGTGGCTTTCAAATATGTTCTACAGAGGAATTTATTTCTAAAAGAAGTCCTTCCCAGAATTTCAGTATATAAGAGAGATGAAAGTGGATCTCCTCAATTAGGGGAGGGGTGTTGGTCCCAGGAGGCCTATTTGCCTTCATCCCCCTAAGTGCAGGCCCCAGAATCACCCCTGAAACACCCCCTTGGAACCACCTCATTCAATTTAGAAACCACAGACTAATCTAAATCCCTTTTATATGTGTGGGGAAAGGAGACTTGGAGAAGAGAAGGACCTTGCCTAGGGTCATACAAACAATCACTAAGTTGCAGAGGTAGACCTAGAAGGTCTAGAAACTCCTCAGGGTTTAAAGACATGGTAGCTTTGTTAATAAGTATACAAGCTTTTGAACAACTGCACGAGTGTTTTCTCTTTTCAAAATATTCTCTTTAGGAGGCTGAACTTTCCCACTGTGGAATGGTCTTGCCGCCACTCAGAACTTACTTAGCATGCTTCTGTGGTCACTGTCCTCAAAGTTCCAGGACTTCTCCAGCTGAGTCTGCTCATTAACAAAAGATCTTAAAACCTGAGGAGGGGTAGGTACTTTAATCTTTGGAAATAGTTCAAATCAGTCACAGCTAAAGTAGGTAAATATATGAGTGATTATTGGGGACCATGCCCTCCAATCTTTCTTTCAAATACCAAATATTACCAGAGTTTCCAGAGACAGATTGACATGTGATGAGTAGACTATAGGATAAAGGTAACATCTATTGAACACCTGCTTTCTGCTGGAATTCCCTAGGATATATTTACATACTTCATCTCATTTGATCTTCACAGCAACCCAGTGAGAAATTATCTATTTCTATTACTGTCCCTATTTCAGAGATGAAGAAACTGAGGCCAAAGTCTACAGGAGCAATAAAAGATGAGGGTAGATCTGCCTGGCTCTAAAACCTGAATTCTTTGTAATAAACCTTCCTCTTCTGGTAGACTTATTGGAAAACAAATCTATCTACTGTGTCATAGAAGTAAAAGGCCTTAGATATTCTGAAGGTCCTTTACTAAATGCAAATGGCTCTCTTGCACTTACTATTCTACTGGCAATTAGTTTGATGGATGTCTGCCTCCCCAGCTCTGGGCAAATCTCTGCATCTCCAGGGAATGTTCAATAAAGGTTGATTGAATACATGAATAATAGTAATAATAATAGCAAATTTTTACTGCATGTTCATTATATGCCTGACCTCCATTTCCTCCTGGATGGATGGATGGATGGATGGATGGTTGGAGCTAGATAGATGGACAGAGACAAACAGAGACAAACAGGAAAGATGGCTACATGGATGGTTGAATGCTCAGACAGGGGAGAATATTTCTTAATACCTGGAGGACTTTTTCACAAAATACTGAACCTGGGTGCAATTTCCCTCTTTTTGTGTAGTTGAAAGCAAAGCACAATTCAGCTGAGTGCAAAAGATGGAAATGCTCTCTGAATTGTCTTGATCCAATCAATCTGGGAATTGAACTCTTACTCAGAAAGTGCTTTAAAAAGTACAGTGTTACAAGGAAGTTTTGTGAAGAAAGAACTACAGAACTGCTGGAATATATCATATTATACATGTCTCTTTTTGATGAAGTTTTAATTTTTTTTCAGCTTTTTAGTTATTTTTTTTAAGTTTATGATTTAGATAACTCTTCTGCACAATAGCTTTAAGCAAGTAGATTACAAGGACAATACTCTGTGCATCTTTTTTTTTTCCCCACAATGAAAAATAATATCTGAAATCTGATAGTTTCTTAATAAAGTTTGAATGAATGAATGAATCTGAGCGATGTCAGAACATATTTGAACATTGAGAGTTTATATATCTGTCATTATTTCAACAAATACTAGTTAAAAGTCTGTTGTTCCCAAATCCCTGCCTGGTCATCATAAGGGACAAAAATACTACTTTAGAGGCAGACACAACTTCACATTGGCTGCATGTGGGGAAACCATGAAAAAGTAGTTGGAAAAATAGGTATGTTCACTGGACAAATATCCATTGGTCATCAACAACATGTCAGCAAGTTGCTGCTACTTTGGGAAGAGCCTTGAATACCAGGCTAAGGATTTTAGACCTTATGCCAGGGGCCCTGTGAAGTCACTGAAGGACCTTACTTAGGGGGCTGAAATCAGAGGTAAGCTGTAGAAGGAGTAATGGAAAAGAAAGAGAATAAGCTGCTGGCAAATGGAAAGGTAGCTAAGTATTTTCTCCCACAAATACTTAGCTATGTTTGTCTCTGTTGAGCTCTGTTTTGTTTTTTAAATCTCAAATATAAACACCCTGTATAGTAATTCAGCATAGTGAGGGAAAATATGAGCTTTAATGTCAAACTGGCCTGCTTTTCAGTCTTGGCTCTGCCTCTTAGTAAGAGTATGATCTTGGACATAAGAGTCTCTCTGGGCTTCAGTATCCATACCTGCAAAATGGGGGAAATAATAGAACCACTTTTACAGAATTGCCATGAGAATTAAACAAGGTAATAAATATAAAACACTTAGTTCAACTCTTGGCACATGGTAACCAGTCAATGAATACCAGAAAATCACAGCATGACCTATATCGGGGTAGACAGGGCTAGATAATTATTGTGCCCCTAATTTGAGACAGGTGCTAGACGTTTAAGCCTGAATTTATCCAATGAGTAGTTATTAGGCCTCTATTGAGTACTTGGCACTATTCTAGGGGGTGAGGATACAGTGGTGAACAAAAGAGACAAAGGTGCTTGCCCTCAGGAATCTTCCAACCTAGTGACACTGTTTAATCTTCACAATGTGCCTCAGATTCTTCATCTGTGAGATAAGTATAAGACTGGGTTGTAAGAGGGATTCAACTATTAAATGTAAAGTGCTATATAAGGATTTGCTGTTAAAATAAGTTTATTATTATTATTATTATTGTAGGGAGTAGTCTCTTTCTTTTACAAAAAGATTGAGTAATTTAATTAAAATCACACATTTCGTAAAGGCAGAGCCAGCATTTAAGCAAAATCTGTCTCCAAACTTGACCCTCTTACCCGCTACAAACAATTCCCAGCTCTATTTCCACCTGCCCTGGAGAAAAATTGCTTTTATATACTCTAGCTAGTATAAACAATTATATCAGATGCTCCCTTTCCCAGAGTCATTAACCTCCTAATAAATGGGTTTTCCCTATTTTGCAGTGATGAATGAGAGAATTAGCAGTGCTTTTGGATTTTTTTTACTCTCAGGCTGACCTCACTAGCCCTGTTTTTGTGCCAGAAAGGCCAGACAAGGTTCTGTTTTGTAAACCAAGGAAGGAAGGTCATATAGGACAGGCAGCTTGCTTTGATTACCCATTTTTGGACCATGGAGACCCATTCAGTTGTGATTTTTACTAAGTGTTTTACATGCACCAGTGAGACAACTTTGGAGTTCTGAAGTGCACTCAGGGATGTTTTTCTTTGAAAAGTGATTTTTTACAAGTCTGCAAATTTGTTGTTCTTCCTTTCTTCCAGTAATGAATATTCTATACCTTTTCTCTAAAGACAATTTGAAACCCTCTTTAATCTACAGAGCAACACCTGATTGGAAATTGCAATTTTTTTCTCTGATAAAAAAAAGGGGGACATATAAAGCAAAGATCAATATTGTGTGTGACTGTGTTTCTCAAAGAGCTAAGTTCAAAGTTAAAGCTGAAAACTTTAGGGGAAAATATGCAAGATATAAGAGAGCAAAGTTGAAAGATAAAGAAGAAAAAAAATGGATTAATAAAATCCAGGCCAGCGCAGGAAATCAACCTAGACATATTTTATTTAAAGCCTTCTGATTTTCTGTTTGGGTTGAATTTCAATGGCTTTGAACTTTTTTTTTTTAAAAAACATCTAAAGATATTTCTCCCAAAAGAAGGAAGCTTGGTGTGAATACAGGAATTCAGTGATATCCATTAATTATCTCAGCTACTGAAGTCCTTGTTAAAGTGCCTGGATTCTTCTAGTGAATTAGACTTGTCTGCTGCTTAGAATGCATTTGAAAAGCTGATTAAAACTATGGGTTCCCAGCCCATAGCTGAACTCTACTGAATTAGAAGCCCAGGAAGAGGGGTGGGGGTGGGGAGGAACTCATATTTTTTAACAAGACTGTGGGCAACTCTGGAGCAGGACAGGACACTGTATTCACTCTTGCCTTCCTGGTCTAGTGACCCACCCAAAGCCCTCCTCCCTCATTTTGTAGATAGGAAAATAGAACCAAAAAAGGTAAGTAACTTTCTCCTTAATTTTGATACTTAACCATCTTGAACAAAAGACATGATATTTCACTTAGAAATCTTTGTTCTCCCATCCCCATCACAAGTTTGCCAGATTTAGCAAATAAATATACAGAAAGCCCAGCTAAATTTGAATTTCACATAAACAACATATCAATTTTGAGTATATGTCCTATGTAGTATTTGAGACATACTTCTATTAAAAATTATCCTGTGAATATTCTCGCTGTCCTGATTTTGTGATAATCAGGGTAGGCTAAACATTCACTATATTAGAAACCATGCATGTGTCCCCAGACCTAATTTTTCTCCCTAGGTCTGGTTTTTAGAATGCTGGTTATAAACCAATCGTGATTTATTATATGACCATCCCGTATAGGAAATGACTGTAACTCTAGGTATCTTTGGTCAACCTTAAGAGATAAAGCAGGGGGGTGGATGTGGCTCGGGTGGTTGGGCGTCCGTCTCCCATATGGAGGGACCTGGGTTCGATTCCCAGGACCTCCTGGTAAAAATTTAAAAAAGAAAAATATGGAAGGTGCACAGGCCACCAGGCCCCATGCACAGGTGCACCGCCAGGCCTCGCAAGCAGTTGAGCCCCCCAGGCCCCACGAGCAGTGAGCCCCCTGGACCCGCACGTGGGTGTGCCGTCAGGACCCGCCAAGCCATGCAGCAAGATGATGACGTAACAGGAGAGTGACACAAGGGAGAGCCAAGACAAGATGCGCGGAAAAACCAGGAACTGAGGTAGTATAGGCAGTAGAATGCCTCTCTCCCACATCGGAGATTCGGAGGATTGAATCCTGGTGAACACAGGAGGAGAAGGATGAGAAGAGAGGGCAGGAAACAGACACAGAGAATTACCCAGCATATGGACACAAAAACAGCAAAAACGGGGGGGGGGTAAATAAATATATATTTTTTAATTATCCATTGTTTGTCTGAAATTCAAATTCATCTGGGTGTCCTGTGTTTCATCAGCCCTATAGTCCACATTCCCTAAAACCTTAAATAAGGAGATTCCAGTCTACTTGGAATTTGAGTTGCCAAAATTTCTGTCTTTGAAACTTATCTTAATCGAAATTAATGTAAAGTAAGCAAAAGCACAGCAATCGACAGCAACATTTGCAAGATTCAAGAGAGCTGTCTGACACATTTCATCCTCTCCTCTCTCCTGCCACCTTCATCTACATTTTCTCAATGAGGAAACCACAGCACGAAAAGATCACAAGGATTTCTCAAGTTCACACGGGTAGTAAAGGCAGAGGTGGGTCTCAAATTCAAGATTCCCAAATTTCAAATCCATTAAAAAATTTTTTTTTCTCTTTAAAGTATAGAAATAAGGTAGAAAAAAATTATAATTCTCAAAGTATTCAAACACAGTAAATTGTTTTTTATTGAGCAAATAACACAATCTCAATCATTAGGTACATAGCCATTGACCCAAATGCTTCATGCAACTAACTGAGTCAAGGAAAGAAAATATCTTGATGGTCGGGTGGTTTGGCGCTTGACAGTTGAGAGAAGGAATGAGGTGTCTGCACAGATGGGGTGCAGCTCCTCAGTACTGACTCTCCTCTCTCCTACTATGTGTCCATTTCTTCAACACACTCATCCCCACCAGGTATGTTTTCTTATTTATTTGTTTTTTTTTTTATTTTTTTATCATGGTTTGTCAAATCTAAGATTGTGTTGCTTGTAAGATCCATCTTTATGTTTCTCAAAATCAAAAAATGCTGCTAATTAAACTTTCACTCACCATCAATATGAAAATGCCTCCCAATCTCAAAGATGTTAAAAAATGTAAAAAAAGGTGCATCTAGCAACTTGCAGAAAGAATTATCAAAATGGCCCTTACACAAATGAAAAGATATCCAATTACATTTATAGTAAGAGAAATGCAAATGAAAACCACACTGAGATACTATTTCTCACACATCACAATGACAAAAATTTCAAAGCTTGATAATACACTCTGTTGGCAAGACTGTGGGGAAATAGGCACTCTCGTACATTGCTGGTGGGAATGCAAAAGGATACAACCCTTATAGAGGGAAATTCGGCAATACCTAACAAAACAACATAATGCATTTGTGGCA
>JAQZBX010074287.1:0-14780 GCA_029593785.1 Cabassous unicinctus
CTCACAGTAGCTACCCAACAAATATCTCTTCATCTTTAAAGACCGAGCTCAAGTTCATCCTCCTCTATGAAACCTTTCCTGATCCCTTTTCTCTCTGCTCCCATTATACACTCTACAGGATTTCATTACACTGACTTATTCACAAGTTTGTTTTTCCCTACTCGATGTTGAGTTCCTAGAGGTACAAGATAATCTCATCTTCAAGCTCATCTTTAAACCACCAAAGGCTGATGCAGCACTTGAAACATTAAGGAATGGTTTACAAATGCTTATTTAGTGGAAATGCTGTCATTTACTTTTACACACAAAATAATATAAACTATGAACTGTATTTTCATGATTACACATAATATATATGCATATGCTTGAAAAACTGTCTCCCGAAATTAGTCATCTCATACTACCTCTTCGTTTCTAGTATGTTCTGAAAGTGAAGAAGAAACACATAAATTTCCCTTTGGATTTTTTCCTCAAGTCATCCTGTAACAGAGGAGTGTATTCTTGTCCTCCTTTCCTTTTCCCCACTGTCTCATAAATGCAATCATTATGAATAATTTTAGAAATCAAGAAAACTGTTTCTCATTTCTGCATAAGAGTGCCCAGAGGGAATGAAATACTTTTTCCAATCTCCCTATTTCAGATAGTTAGGGAGTAAAGAAGGGGTGAAACCTTCTATCTGCCATTTTTAGAATAACAGAGAACTATGGCACCCTTTAGAAGATTCTAAAAGGATTCTACTGCATACACTATGGATCAAGCAATAGAACTCAATCCTGAGACTCTGTCATAGACGTCTAGCTATTTGTATAATTGCAGGAACACAAAGGAAATATTAACATTTGGTTTCCAGGAGAAAAATTCACGAATTAATCTGAAGTCAGTTCTTGTGAGAATTTTAGGAACTCTTGCAAATGGTTGATTGTTGAGATGTGTGGTCCCGGGGGAAACTGATTATTTGTCAATGTCTAATAAATGGTTTATAAAAAGAAAACGGCCAAGTTAACTGCATTTTAAGCTCACTTCCATCTCCAGTCTCTGCTCTATATTACCTACTAGAATTGTTATAAGAGCAATAGACTTTAAAATATATCTTTCAGTAAAAAGAAAGAAACATGTTTTCAGAATGGGTGCTTTTCCATTTCTTCATAATATGCTAGACACTTTTATGAGAAACATGAGGACAAAAGGCTTATCCTCTGTTCTAATGATGTGTTGGAGGATATTGTCTGAGAAGTAAGAAGCCTAGGTAGGAGGCAGTGAAAAAGATGCTTCGAACTTGAACGAAACACAATAGAGCTTTAATACTTACAGCTGTCCTCTTCTTCAGTTATACATTTCACAACATAGCAGGCATAGATGAACCCTGCCAGCTGAAACAAAACAGAGATGCTTTAGACATTAGGCAAAGGCATCAAAACAGGACCTCACTGGGGTGTGGCTTTTCCAAGGCAGGCAGTGTACAACCAAGTTCAGTGTTCTAAAATGGTTCAATGGACTAGTTCTTGACTCCAGTGTGGACTTTTGATTCAAGGAATGTCGCTCTGCCTTAAAAGTGAAGTGCTCTGTTTTTCTCTGACCTGTGTTTATGTGTCAGATTTATTAATTGCCAAGAAATATACATCAAGTTATTTTAGATTCAGCAAAAAAAAAAAAAAAAAAAAAAAAAGAATTATGACCATTCATACATACAAATGACTTTGTATTTGTGCCATCAACTTCTAGTTCATTTTTCTGTAGCCCAGAGCCTAAGATTCTAAAGTTGGATTCACACTGATCATTAGGAAAATGCTTTGAGGGAAATCTATTTCTGTGGTATGCTGCATGGACTCTGTCAGGAAGAACTCTTAGTTAGACATGTAACAGGAGGCAGGGAGGAAGGAACACTGAGACAACATGTTACAGGGATGTGATGAGGTGGACACCTTTAAGTAAGGAGTATCTAGATGCCTTAAACTTAGGATTGCACACATCACAGCGACCTTTTTGAAGCAACTATGCAAAGATCCCTGAGGTTAGGGAAGTAGTCTTCGCTCACTGAAATTGGCACCAGTAAGTGTGCATGGCAAAGTCACTTGACACCCATCCTCTCAGATTGAGTGTTTTGTATTCTTTCATATCAGTAGCATATTTATTTAGTGAAATTATATGTGAAGGTAGAAGGAAATACATAATATAATTTCCTGATAAATGGAAAACTATTTTTTTTCCTAAAAAATAATCCAAGTTGGGGAAGATCTTACAGGTATGTCCTCAAAATGGCGATGAGGATTATTCCTCATGACACTTCAGGCAGGCGTTGAACTGGTTGAATAATGATTCTGTATGTGATAATATTTTGTGTGGGGCAGGGAACGTTAGGAAAGGCTAAATCAAGAGGCTAAAGCACAGGGCAAAAAGGTGCTGCCGGGATAAGCCTAATGAAGTCGTTTTTCATTAGTTGACCGTGGTCTTTCAGGACAACGTAATGGAACACCTTGAGGCAGAGTTGGTCCACTGATAGGTATTTAATGAGCACAGAACTATTTGGCGACAAACACATGCCCAGGGGTCCAGGAACGTTAGAAAATTTCTAACTAGAATTTGAAGGAGAGTGCATGTCCCCATAGATTCTAGCTCTCTACCAAGGAGAACCAGGATGGTTAAAACTGTGGCCATTCTGTGACCATACTCGGGAGAATGAACAGATGGGTAAGACCCAAGCAACATATTCTTCAAAGACTTTTGCTTATACATCCTGAATGAGAAGAAATATGTAGCCCCCGCCCTACCCCAATTCAGTATCGGAATCAGGACACATAATGGAGAGCATGATAAGAATGCACCCGGTGCCATATTTGAGGAGAGTTAAAAGTTTTATTTCTCTTTTAAAAAAGCTAGAATCAAGTCAGCATTTTTTCTCTTTGGTACAAACCATTTCCTTATATAATAGAAATGTAGTCATCAGGATCATTATTTTTATGGAACTTTTTTTAGAGTACAGGGTACCAGTTAAAAAACAGTGTCTTCTATTTGGCTTTAGCAAAAATTTTGATTTGACCAAACCAAATCACATGGTGATTTGAACATTTTTATGGGTCCTGGAAAAGTAGAATTCACCTTAAACTTTGATCTCTCAGGACCCATGAAATGCTCAAATCATGATAAGAGCCAGTCCCATGGGTACTTTTCTCATTGGTACCTGGTTCTGGCTGTGATTGGGTAATGAGATTCTGGGTATGGTCAGATCCCCTGGATACTGCCTATATCTCTACCACTACTTCTACATTAAATCCTTCTCATGCTTGACTGATATATCAAAGTTGGTTTCTTCCTTTCAGTTTCAAATTACTTGAATTATTTGTAAAGCAATTTTTCCTAATCAGACTTTTCTTTTTGAGTCTTACTCATCACTTCATTACTTTGAAATGAAAATCTAGATAAAAGCATTGAAAAATTCTGAGATTCAGTGCCAATAAGTTTAAACTCCTCATTAAAATGTCACTAGATTCTAGATTATTAACTACTCTCCCAAAGTGTAGCCGAGGCACTGTGTTCTGCTTAGCAGCGATCTTTTAATTGTATTCGGTTGCTTTCTGTAACTATCTGGGGAGCTCCTTTGATATAAAAGTAAATCCTGCTGCATTTCATTACAAAAGCTTGCTGATTAAGAGAACTTTAGCTTTTAAATTGGTCACTTCTAAATACGAATGGAAATTTGCTTCTGCCCAATTAATCAAGATTCATCAACTTCTGTTACCTTCCAATTTTCCTACATCATATATGTTTCTAATTTAATTTTAACTTACTAACAGTAATTTATAAAATCTACCTCTGGAAAAGGGGTTGAACTCCTTTCTAACAATTCTGAATGCCTCCTATAATGTGCAACCCTCTTAATTCCTCCTTGAGCTCCAAGGATGAATTAGATCAGGGTTTCTCAGCCTCAGCACTATTGACATTTTGGGTTGGATAATTCTTTCTTGTGGGGCTGTTGTGCATTGTAGGATGTTTATCAAGATCCCTGATTCCACCCACTAGATGTCAGTAGCACCCCCACATACACACACCAAGACAATCAAAAATGCCTCCAGACATTGCCAAATATCCCTCAGGGGGCAACATCATACTGTGTTGGAGACACCGCATTAGGTACAGTCCTAACCTCAAGGAATTTGCAATCATGTAGCAGGGATACACACATAAATGTAATTCAAAGCAGCTTAAGGTACCAGAAGGAAGGACTAAAATTGGGTGTCTCCTAAGTGACAAAAAGCAAACTGGGCACTATTATACCTCAGCGCATTATCCTCACAACCACCCTTGGAAGCATGTGCTGTATCTCTTGTTGCAGATGAATGGTGAAATGAGCATTGCTTCTCCAGAGTGAGCTCGTCAAATGGGAAAGGTGCTGTCTTCAGGGAAGAGTTAGTAGTTCCATCTGATGAGGGTTTGGGGCCCTTAAACTAGAGCAATGGGAATCAAGGCTGTGAAGGCAGATGAGGGCAATCAGCGGAGTATCAAATTGCAAATCTAATTATGTCATTTTTCAATATTGTATGCTTTAAGAGCACCCCATCTCATATAACAAATATTTAAAACTTTTCAGGGCATACGGACCCTTCCATATACGATGCTTAGCTTTCTGTCTAGCCTCATTCCCTGCTACTCCTAGCCTCAGAATTGATAGCAATATGAAGCCGGTGGTAGTTTGCTAACATAGATCAGGTGGTTTGCCTTTTCCGTTCCTTAACTCATTTTCTCTGCTCTCTTCCAAAGCTTTGTAATGCCTGACACCTCCTTCGTCGTGCTGGTAAGCTCTGTACCTTCAGTAACTCTAACTCATCCTTTCAGACTGAGCCAAGACGTTGCCCCCTCCAAGAACTTGTGATCTGTTCCCAGGTTGAAGGTTGATATATCCAAGATAGACCTAGAGAGATGGGAGGGCTTTGAGAGGGAACATGAGAAAAAAAGAAGAGGAAGAAGAGGACATCTTTCAAGCAGAGCTCAGAAAAAGAGCAGAGAAAATGTGAATAATGTTCAGAGAGGAACAAGTAGCAGTTCAAAGGAGTTTGGGCTATGTGAAGGCAGGTAATAGGGCACAGAGCAGAGAACAGTGACTCAAGTTGTTTTATTAGATCTGAGGACATGGAATTAAAATAAAATGACTTAATTTTGTTCTTTATTCAAAGATGGCTATAATAATATGGAAAGTACCAATGGCATCATCTGAGGCAAACATGCAATTATCCACATGCAGAATATTCCAGTTATTTCTGTCCTTAGCATTCAAAGCAGAGCTAAACCTAAATCTTTACTTTTATTCATCTTTTCACCTTCATACATCTAATGTGATTTATTCACTTCTAATTTACCTGATAGAGAATTACATATCATCTTGATATCAGTACTGACTGAAAGGAAATGATCTTTTCTCTATATAACTAAATCCGATTAACATTCTTTTTTGTATCCACAACTAAATTATGATTGTACATCCCAGAAATTCACTTAGAAGTTAATAGATAAAAGGAAACAAAAGGCTTTTGGTGAGTATTTAAATATATTCAATTGCAAAATGTAAAATGGAAAATGTAAAAACCTTGGCATTTAAAGTAGTATGGTTTGGGCTTCTACTTCTGGAAAGTTGGAGCAGATGTATCTTTCCTCTAACATTTCCACTAAATACAAGTAAAAACCCTGGACATTATATATAAAACAAACATAAAAAGACTCTGAAAGGTGAAGAGAAAAGGCAGACTGGCTGGGGACCTTTGGACCTGAGGAAGAACATGAGGTGAGTTCCTTGTTTTTGTTACTGCCTCATCTATCCCAGACATGGAGCCCTGTGCCCAGAAATGCCAATGGTCACAAAGAGAACAACCCCCAACAAAAATCTTGTTCTCCCTTGTCAAAGGACCCGGGAAGGGGCAATATAGCAAGACAGACAATTTTAAGATAATAAATTCTCTTCCTGAGCTAATACTACAGATAAAACATCATAATGAGATCTCTAAACACCAAAGGCAAACATCTTAAAAGCAGAAACAGGGAAACTTTTGGGTCCAGACACTGGAAAACAGCTTGGCAGTTTCATAAAAAACTAAACATGATAATTTCAATATGACCCAGCAATTGCATTCCTGGGCATTTGTCTGGAAGAAAAATGAAGACAGATGCTGACACAAATACCTGTACCTGAATGTTTATAGCAACTTTATTCATAATAGCCCCAAATTGGAAACAACCCAGATGTCCTTCAGAGGGTGAATAAACAAATAGTGGTACATTCATACTGTGGAATACTACTCAGCAACAAAAGGGAGGGACTACTGATACTTGCAATAATCTAGACGAATCTCCATAGAATTATGCTGAATGAAAAATGTCAATCCCCAAAAGTTATATACTGTATGATCCCATTTATATAACATTCTTGACAAAGAAAATTATAGAAATGGAGAACAGATTAGTGGTTGTCAGACTGTTAAGGAGGGGTGGAGGTTGGAGGGAAATGGATGTGGTCATTAAAACCAAGATAAGGAATCCTTGCGGTGATAGAACTGTTCTGTAGTTTGACAGTATCAATGCCAATACCCTGATGGTGACATTGTACAATAGCTTTGCAAGATGTTACCATTGGGGGCACTTAGTAAAGGGTAAATGGGAATCTCTCTGTATTAGTTCTTCCAATTGTACAAGATCTATAATTATCTCAAAATAAAAAGATTAATTTACAAAATACTGTATTTTAGGGTACAATTATTCATGTTTTAAAAAAACTGTATTATAATTTATAAATTTGTAAATGCATTTAAACAAGGCAGATTTACTTGTTTTCTTAAGTACAAAGACACATTTTAAGCTTGAGCCCTTAGACCAACATAGAAGTCTACCATAGTTTTTGATGTTGATACAACATTGAGTCATTATTTAATACTTTTGTTTGAATGGGGGTGGAGATGAGGGGTAGCAAACACTACTTTTAATCTGCACTTATCACATATTTTCAAATAAATTCCATGTTTTTTTCCATTCAAGTTTCCATTTAATTTAAATCATCTGTTTTGTTTGAATTCCTAATTCAGATGCTATAAGCCCATGCTTTCTGTAATATGAGAAGGATGATATGCTCTCACAAAACATAGTTTTAAGCTTTAGATGCTTTTTACTTGCTCTTTTGCATCTCTTCCACTGACATAATTTGAAATTGCTTCAGCAAAGGATTCTAATGTGATTATTTCAGTGTTATTAATGAAGGGCTTTTATATGGATTGTTTTATTAAATGGACTGGTGGATCATTTTTTTGTCCACCAGATGATTTTTCTCTTGTACTGTTTCACTGGCTGGACTATTAGAAGTAGGTTTCATTTTCTTTGGTATGAATAATCCAGGTGCAGTTATCAACCTAGGATAACTCGTGAGGGATTGCCTCTAGGGCTATTGTGAATGTTCACAGCCTACTGGGTCAGAAAAGCTTTTCATAGGATCAGACACATATCTTAATACCAGCCTTTAGGTACTGTGCCGCATCATCAAGCATGACAGTATTAAACTCTTTTTAAACGATTAAATAAAACTGGACATAAGATGCAAACCTGCATTATCTATTTAAGGCTGGGAAATGGACTGAATCAAATGTCAATGCTGGCTTAACCAATCATCCCCATTATAAATGGGACTCTGGAGACTGGTAGATTTCCTTCGGCCAAATTCACCAAAAAGTTACAGGAGTTCAAATGAGTCTAATGCACTAGTAAAAGTAGCAGAATAGAAGATATTCAGGCCGGGTGAAAGATGGCTAAGAAAATTAAAATGTCATCATGGTTAATATCTCTCTCACAGTTTAAATATCAGATTAATTTTAGAAACTGTATTGAGAGCAGTAGTTCAACCATTCTGTACACGTGCCAGTTGGGAGGTGATCAAAGAAATGGCTAATCTAGTGCAACAGAACTGCCACAAAATAACTTCGCCTAGAAAGGTAAGAACCACAATGCCAATTTCCAAGCAAAACTGTTCATTGAACGCAATCAGGAAATGTGCAAAACAATCCGTCAACACCACCATAATATTTTAATAGTAAAATAAATTTAAGATTGTATGGGGCCCCTTGAGGATTTTTGAGTGCTCTGTAAAATATAAACAATCAATGCAATTAATGCAATTCTGTAAAATTCCTGAAGAAAATTAGTACCTAATACTTTTGGGAGAAAATGGTACAAATAACTCATTTTTTGCTCAGAGAAGATAGGGAACCTAAAGAAAAATTAATTGTGCAAAAAAAGAAAACATTTGCAAAAATTAATAGATACTACTAAAACTGTTCAGTGTGCTATTTCGGAGGAAGTGTGTTATCTCCATTGATGATAATGGGGATAGAAGATCAGATTCCTCTTAAGAGACTAGGTGAGATTATTTATATTAGAATACTAGTTCAAAGATAGTTGATATTAAATGTGAGGTTTTAAAAAAATTTGCTAAAATTAGATTAACATTTCTTTAACAGAGGTACTAGATTAGAATATAAGGAAAATGTAGAACATATAATGCATCTGGGACTCCAGCACATATAACGATATATTTAACATATAACGATTTTTGTTTGAAAACCTGGACTCTGAAAAGAGCAATGATGAAGAGATCAGTTTCACACTGGAAGGCAATTTCAATGGGCATTTTTTAGTTTCCCCACTTCAAGTCCTGCTCTGTATGACATTTCAACATTCTTAAGGAAGGACAATGATCTAATGATCAAATTTTGTAATTACATGGAAGATGCCTAAAAAAAGTAGTGTGTTGCTAGGTTTCTGAAGAGACTTACTACATCTAGAACAAGGGAAGTGAGTAGTCCCACTCTCTTTGGAGTTCTTCAGTTAACACCTAGAGAAATGTGTTCAATGCTGGTACCACAATTGAAGAGGGACACCCAGCAAAATTGTAACCATGTGGTGAAGGGAGATAGAGAAATGAGAGGTTATGAGTAAAGTGCCAGGCTCATAGAAAGTTCTCAATAAATATTGTGGTGGTGGTGGTGATGCTAATGATTATCATGATGAATTCCCTAGGCAAACTCTTCCTGGGGACACGAGTGAAAACCAAATGTCTTCTAGGATACATTTAACCTCAGCAATTTCAAAATAAGCAATGGGTAAAGTATTATTGTGTAGAAATAAGAAATTTGGAAGTCATAGGTACATTCTGACATTTTCTATATATATATAAGCGTCAAACAAGCATTTGTCCAAGAGCAAATAGAACAATCCCCCCAAAATAAATTTATAAACATCTTGCAATTTCTCCATATTAAAATAACTATGATGAAGAACAGAAAGCCATTTTATATTTGGGGGATGGAATAAGACACTGTTTTTGATCCTGTCTCATCCATATCTTCAGGAGGTTATAGGGCCATCCAGGATCCCTAGAATCATACAGATATATAATTGTGGGCACAAAATAACTCTGCATAGGCAGCAGTTATCCCTTCCAACCTCATGGGAGGGCACAGATTAGATGTCCCTAGAGTCCCTTCTTGAATTGACTAAATGTTTTCGACTAGAAGCTGACTTTTAGAAGAAATAAGGCTGAAGTCAAGAAATAGAGTAGGGAATCACAGGCAAACCTCCTTTCTGGCTCAATGGTTGCTTTGGCATGGCCAGCTAGAATGTCCCCATGGCTTGGAAGCACATGCCATCCTCTCATAGATCAGCATTTTTGGCTCATGCTGGTTGTTTATGTAGTGGGAGATAGGTAAGCTTTAATGTTACCCAACGTTGGCAAATCTTCATAAGGCACCTCTCTTTCTGGCAAGATAATGAGTGCCAAAGAGGTGTTAAATGACAAACTCACAATTATAAAACTAAACTATGATTTATTGATTGTTATATAAAAATGTTGTTAACAATAATAGTGTTGTCACTGTATGAAAAAAATGAATAAAAAAGGAAATAGGAAAGATCAGGTAGAGAGAAAAGTTGATTCAAAATGTTACAGTGAACTCAGATATTATTATTGGGGTTTTTGAAAATATAGTGGAACAGGAAGCTTGGAGAAATTGGTCCCTTTACCAAGGCATTTGTGGGAATAAGCTTTATGCTCTATGGAAAGGTATTTTATGTAGCATTCAGTGAAGCATGTTTCTGAAGCAAAGTACTTGCTGCTGTATGTGGCAGAAATGAAGATGAATGGGAGTGAAGATAGTAACAAAAAGAAACCCCAAGGAAGAGTATAATATATGAATGGGAGGAGAAACAAATTTGAAGACCAGTTTTTTCCCAAAACAATTTTAAAAGGCAAAAAATCAGAATCTAAGTGTCACTTTAAAGGTCTACCAGCTCTTTCCACATATAGCAGTATAATCTTGTTGGATTGAACAACCTGGAGTCAGACTTTGGCTATGATTGGCATCCTTCATTGACCCCCTTGTCCATTTCTGTTAGCATCTTTCCAACATGAAATTTTAGATTATCTTCTTTCTGCATAACTCACAGTCAATATAAGGGTGAAGTAAACTCTGCATTGAGTACCTCAGAATGATGAAGTTGAATTAATTACGAGCATGATTATTATCATTTCAATGCATGTAAACTAGGAAAAAATGCAACTCATTTGTGTGTTTCTTTTTGTTTTATTTTTTGAAGCATAAGCCTCAAAACCAGTCATCTAATCAACCCTTCAGATCCCAAGTAAGAGCTGGCAGGTACAAAAGGAAAGGCTAGTGACTTATATTCAAAGTAATAGCATTGTTGGAGTGCTCGCTATATTCTGAGCATGTGCTAGCACCTTACATCTATTGTCCCATACGTTCTTTCCAAAACCAAGGAGAGTGTTTCTATCATGATGCATGATTTATAAATGAGAAGATTGAGGTAGATAGAGAGTAGATGATTCTGAGATTAAGAGACAGTAAGGAGCAGGCTTGAACCCATGTCTACTGATCCCAAATCCTCTGCTTTTCACCCCTATACTTATTATTAACTTAAGGAAACATAAGATTCTACAAATCAGAGTGAATTCACATTTGATAAAAAATATTTATTTCCCCTAAAAAAATTAAGTTTGACTGGTTTTCCAAGTTGGAAATTTGGATCTAGAGGATGGTACTGAGTTTTGGATTAGCAGGACTTGGAAATCAGCAAGAAACAAACTGGCTCAGCGACCGGACAAACCACAGAGGAGTTTAACGCCACTCGTGGGAAACGTAAAGAATGTAGGAGAAGAAGAGTGCTCCTCCCACTCGTTTAATTACTATTTCAGTTCTCTTTCAGTGGTTCCAACTCATCATGATTTTATAGTCCTCCCCTGAATTGTTTATACATGCCTCTACACACCACTGTGGGCTTCTTATATTAGAAATATATTTGTGAGCCACTAATTACCTTTAGCTTACTGCTGGTGAGCAAGGCAAACCTCACATCAGGCTGATAGTTATGTGGATGGTATGGTTCTATGAAAATTTAATCGGTGGCTCTCCATTCATCAAGACAAAGAATTGATGGCAAAGCATTCAAAGACTCTGATGATCTGGCTGAAGCCTACTCTTCACCCCAGCTCTCATGGCTGCCTTTCTCCTTTACTAGTCCCTGTGCTCCAACCAGATTAAATCTCTGGCAGTTCTCCCAGTATACAGGCCATACCCTTTGATACCTTCATGCCTATGGTAGATTGAACCTTGTATCCCAACAAAGACAAGTTCTTAACCTTAATCTGTGTTTCTGTTTGTAAATAGGACCCTTTGAAGATGTATTATCATTTAGGGTTTGGACTCATTTGTGAATAGGATCTTTTAAGATCTATTTAGGTGTGGCCAAACTGAATCAGTAATATGAATCAATCCATATTACTGGAGGCTTTCTGGTGAGAAGCTAGAACAAGGCAGAAGTTAGTAGAAACCAGAAAAGCAGACACAAGGAGATCATCATGTGTTTAGAGGCAGAGACACAAGCTAAGGAACCCCAAGGATTGTGGCAAGCTAGCACCAGCAGACAACAGAGTTCAGGGAGAAAGCATGGCCCTGCTGACACCTTGAGTTTGGACTTCTGGTCTCCAAAAATGTGAGACAATAAATTCCTGTTGTTAATCCAACCTGTTGTGTGATATTTGTCATAGCAGACTGGCAAACTAAGACAATGCCTATGAATATGGCATATTGTTATCCGACAGAGAGAATTCAACAACATATGCAAAAATGAATTGTGTTGTATAATAATAAATATAATAATAAAGTGAATTAATTTGTATATATAGTTATGTAAGCAGGTGCTGCATGTGCACAGAGTAAGGAGGACCTGTCTGTCTTTTGACAAGTAGTCTTGAAGTGGCCCAGGCCTCATGCAGGCACTCACTAGCTGCTGTTGAATTTTGTTTGTTGGATGAGGGCACCTCTAACTATTGACCTGACTCAGACTTTATTTGGCCAATACCACAAGAAGGAAGGGGTTTTTTAATTTTAAAAATTTTATTTTCCTAACATGTATTGATTGGTCCAAGTGGTTTCTATGAGTGTGTATACATATTTTCCTTTAAAGGCATAGAAATGGAGAAATGTCAGCTAAATAAGAGATCTGTATGGAAATGCCTTCTAAAACAGAAGCTTAAACATGGGCTTTCCAATTATTTCTTTCACCCCAAATTTTAAAAAACCCTTTAAAATATATTTACTTACTCTTTTTTTTTAAAAAAAAAATTTTTTTATTTTTTTTATTTATTTATCCCCCCCTTGCTGCTTGTGCTGTGCGCCCTCTCTGTGTCCGCTCATCTCCCCCTTGCTGTGAGGTCTTGCCGCATCAGCCCACGGCGCCGCGCGAGCCGGCCTGCCCTCACAAGGAGGCCCTGGGAAGTGAACCTGGGGCCTCTCATATGGTAAACGGGTGCTCTATCCATTGCGCCACACCCGCTTCCTGCCGTGAGGTTGCTGCATCAGCACACCGCACCGCTCAGGCCGGCGTGCCCTCACAAGGAGGCCTCGGATGCGAACCCGGGCCTCCCATATGGTAAACAGGGGCTCTATCCACTGAGCCACACCCGCTTTCCTATTTACTTACTCTTTATGCATAAATATTGTTCATATTTATGAGCTCTAATCTGTCCTATGTTTATGTTAAACTAATTCCATCTAGATTATCAATTCTTATTTTCTCCCTCTAATTATTATATCATTAAAGTTTCTCATTTTACACTTGAAAAAATTATCAAGGAGAGTACACCATTGAAGATGACATAAAGAAAAACAAGGTGCGGAGAAAACAAAAGTGAAGAAAAGGATTTGGTAAATTTATAAAGATATGAAAGAAAGAGACAGCTGAGAATGGTTTCCTGTGCAGGGAATTTTTAATTTTTAAAATTGTGATCAAAATGCTACAAGAATCATGTCTTCATTTCTTTAACTCTGCACATTAGCGTCTACATGGACTTGTAGTTTTTCTCCCTAATTCCAAGAAAATGTTTTCCATTCAATGATGAGTCTCATTGCATTTGAAAAGATACAAAGGGGCATGCTTTTTATAACCAAAGCATCAGAACTCAGAGGCGAGAAAGCTGCCTGCATTTTCTCTTGTCTTTCAAGACTCTGTCATTATGAGTCGTTATCCCAGAGAAGTGAGACTTGTG
Organism: Cabassous unicinctus; assembly: GCA_029593785.1. Classification (NCBI taxonomy): domain Eukaryota; kingdom Metazoa; phylum Chordata; class Mammalia; order Cingulata; family Chlamyphoridae; genus Cabassous; species Cabassous unicinctus. The sequence continues at coordinate 13,589 of JAQZBX010074287.1, forward strand.
GACACTCTATCTCCTCACTTTACCTTAATGACTTCAAGATTATTGAAATCTCATTATTGAGTGCCATTGTTCTGTGGTGTGTGTGTGTGTGTGTGTGTGTTTGAATGTGGGTTTTCACACAGCAAGAAGTACTGAGTAAGAGACGCCATTCTGATGATTTTCATGGTCTTTTATGAAGGTTGATTGAATTCTAAAACTAGCCTCAGTCTGCTCCTCTAGATCAATTTTCTAAAATTAGGTGGCTTTAAGGTTTATTTGTTCTATACCTAACTTTCCCCCATATACTCCATAAGTCTCCATCTAGAATTTGTGACTAAGTGTGATTCCTTCTAAATCCCTTTCTTCAAATAGCTATGATTCCCAGACACTTGCAACTCTACTATCTCCAGGCATATACCACATTCCATCCTTACAGATGCCTGAAAAGCAGGTAGACTTTGCTATTCCTTATTTCTGAAGAATGCGTGCAGTCTGAGAGTATCAGTGAATAACAGTAATTGACATTTCTATAGCACTCACTTGGTGCCAGGTTCTGTTCATGCATAAACTCTTTTACTCCTCACAATCACTCAATGTATAGGCATTTTTATAATACCCTTTTTATAGGGGAGGGAGTTGGATCATAGAAAAGTTAAACGACTAGTCCAAAGTTACCTACTAGCAAGTAGTTGAACTGTGTCTTAGTTTCCTAAGACTGCTGTAACAAAGTACTACAAACTAGGTGGCTTCAAACAACAGATATTTATTCTCTCACAGTCTGGAGGTTAGAAGTCCAAAATCAAGGTGTTGGCGGGGCCATTTTCCTCTGAAACTTGTAGAGGAGGATAATTCTTTGCCTCTTTCTAGTTGCTGGGTATTACTGACAATCCTTGGTGTTCTTGGCTTATGGCAGCCTCACTCCAATCCCTGTCTCCATGTCCACATGGTGTGGCGGCCATCAACGGAGGTGCTTAGCTCTTGTCAAGACCAAAATCGTGACAAGGTCCATGGCTGGTCAAGGAGGGATTAAGGATACCCGACTTGCAGAGGAGAGCTAAGCACTTCAAGACTTGGAGCCTAATTTCACCCTGTTTATACTCTTACAAAGGCCATTTTTAAGCTCCTTGAGAAATATGCCTCATCGGGCGCTGGACTGGTTAGTCAATAACGGGCAACTGGATCCCCCCCCCCTCTCCTTCTGCGGCAAAGCCGC
>JAQZBX010074288.1:0-14778 GCA_029593785.1 Cabassous unicinctus
CTAAATAGCCTTAAAAGCTGTCAAAGTCAATACAGTCTCAAGGCGATAAACCTTTTAGAGAGAGTTTGAAGTAGTTTTTATGAGCCATGTAGAGATGATTACTTGCAAATTTCTCTCCTTGGATTCTGAAATGGATCTTTTTTTTTTTTTTGGACCACATCTTAAGAAGTAGCAGACTCTAAAAAAGAGCATGAAAATGCTTCAAAAAATGGTATAACACAAATCTAATAATGAGTAACATTCTGATATTTCTTTCTTGCCACATTGGGACATAATAGGAAGCACAAGGGAAACTTTGGGAGTGTCATTTAATGAACCACTTGTTAGATATCAAGCCTGTGTTTAAAAAAGTCATCTCTCACTGTGCATATAGAAGTTTATATACATATGTGATGGCCATTTTATTTTAAATAAATAAATGTATTTCTGGTAGAAAAACACGTAAAGGGAGGTTGATGACGTGAACATCACTGTCTTGCTACTTGAGACCACAGGGTCCGGCAGTGATGCCCCTTGCACTCTAATGCCCCTGTCCCTGGGTGGCCCCGTTACCTCTCATCAGGCAGAGTCCGCCAGCCCACACCACTACCTTGTATTGTTCACTAACACAAAACCTTTCATTATTACCATTTCAAGTTATATTGGATTAAGTAAAAATGCTTCAGAGAAGCCCCATTGTTTGAATTATGACAGGTTATCCCTGGATAGCCTCTCTTTCATAATGGCTCATAACTGCGATAAGAACGCAAGCCTCCACTTCCAAGCCAGTGTTCCTTCTACGGTATGAACTGCCCTATCAACAGCAGTCTCCATAAAAAACTTACGTATTTTGGGGAGTGAAATTTATGATCTAGTTCACACCTCCCTCCTTACTGTGACGTTACTGAGCACATCTCATCATGTCACCACAGTTCCATTTAAGTTTAGAACCAACAATTTTCAATCCTTTTTAAAAAACTTTTTAAATAGAAGTTTATCATTCATACATGAACACCCATAAACAAGAAGTGAATAGTGTTTAAGTTGTGAACTTACAAAACAAACCTGCACATCATCACACAGGGCTCCTGTGTACCGCCCCAGCCTCTGTACCTTGCATTGTTGTGAAACATTTGTTACAAACTATGAACGAGCGTTGTCAAAACATTGCTAACTACAGCCAATATCTGACATTTGGTGTATTTTTCCCCAACCCACGCAATTCATGGCACCCTCTATTAGTAATATATACTTGCTACAGTTCATGAGAGAATGTTCTAGTAATTGTTCTGTTAACAGAACAAATTTTCGATCCTTTGAACCTCATGAATTCAATTGATAGCGGATTAAAGAAGTGATATATGTATAATTTCACGTGGTATCGCCCAACGCGCTGATATTTAAGTTTGGAAATCATAGCCCCTGGTAGACTGCACCTGCATTTTCTTGGTCCCACCCACCAGAGTTTTTTAAACATAGTAGCAGTTTGAATAAGCGCTGGATTGCCCTTCAGGCAGGAAAGTCCATGTGTGGAATTTGACCTGCCTCCTGCTCCACTTGTTCCTTTCATTAGGAGGATGGATTTCTCTGCTGAGTCTGGCACAGGGAATGAATCTCCACTCCCAGCTCTGCTGATCCCCACTTTACACTTTATCTTGGTAGGAGCACGACATAAACTTTTCTTGTTAACTCGCGAGAGCCATCAGATCCTGGTAGGCGTCACAGGAGATGCTGTTAACAGAGAACTGGGCGGGCAGGGTCAGGCAAGCCTGGCGAAAACGGAAGCGATGACTGGCGTCTGTGGGTGGGCCACACTGCGCATAACCTTCCCATAGATAATTAAAGACTTCACAGTTTTTCCATTGCAGCTGGGCAGAAATGCCTCACAGATGGGTTTAGCAAACTCGCCACTTAATGTGAAAAACAGAGCAAAACAAAACAAAAAAACCCTTGCTGGCTGAACAAGTACACTTTCTAAATTGGCCCTAGTCAGTGTTTTTTTTTTTTTTTTGCCCTAAAAGGCTCAGGATGTCACACTGGAGTTTTCAATCTATAGTTCAATCCATAAAGTGAAAACAAAAGATAGGGAATCATGATCATTTAAAAAAGCGCATTAGAGATATCAAAGAAATGAAGACACTGGGCAGTGTTGAACTATAAATAAAACAGTAAAATTTCTGAAAAATTCTAAGTAGAATGTCACTGGTGCATTTTTCATGGTCTGTGAGGAAACCTTTCTTTTCTGAAACCAAGTTTTAGGTCTTTGTTGTTGCTGTTTTTTCTTTTCAGTTCATTTCTTTTTGGCTTCTATCCCCAATTTATGGATGGGGAAAGCTGACTCTAAGCCACCTTGTTTTATATAAATAAAAAGTTAAAATTACGGTCTAACGTTATGGTCATCAACAGGTATCTTCTTACCCAATACTCATTTGTTTTATGGGACCTAATACATCCAAGGCCTGGCCTGGCCAGTGGGAAGATACTAAAGTGCCCTGCCCTTTCAGTTACGATATGTGGGCTAATGGCTAACACACAGAGCAAGGTAACGGGGCTTCTGCAAAAGTGCCGACGCATGGCCCTCTTATTTTTGTCCCCCATATTATATATAGTCCTATAACCTGTGTTTGTCTTATGAAAAATGGAAATAATTAAGTCTAAAACGATATGTTCTTAATTTAACATTAAGTCCATTGCCAGATGTTTTATCATTGCAACAGTAATAATACTCAGCAGAGTCACATACCAGAAATATCTTTTAATTTCTATTATTTCACTACCTACAAACATGAGGGAACGGATAGAGAATCTAATATTAACTTTGGGATCTATTTGGGGTCAATTTATTTAATCCTCATAGCAAGCCTGTGATGTAGGTACTATTATCAATTACATTTTACAAGTAAGGAAATTAAGGCATGGAGAATCGAGAATTTTTCCCAAGCTCGCAGAGCTAGTACTTGGCAGAGCTGTGTTCAAACTCAGACATTCTGTCTCCAAGTCCAGCTCCTGTAATTCCTCTGCTTCTATTTACCACTATATGGCAATGCTGAAATATGTTACATTTTTATAACACTTAACATTCTAAATAAAGATTTCATATCATTTGAGCCCCATAATAAGGCTGCCATCAAATGTCAGTAATTGGACGTATCCCCATTTTTAAAATAAGGAAACCAAGATTCAGGGAAGGTAAGTTAACTTGGCCAATGTTGTTCAGTTAGGAAGTTGTAGAACCAGCAGTGGGTTCAGGACTCATAGGGCTTGAGGCCAATGCTCTTTTCTCTGCATAATGGCCGCCTTTTTAGGATGCGTAGCTCACAGCATTTCCTGTGTTTTATGTCTGCATTTCTGCTTGCACTCGCCTCAGCAACGCATTCTCCTTCCTGTTTTCTTCTCTGTGTTCCTGGGACTGGGACCAAAGACAACATATTTGTCCTTTGCTAGCTGGCCCCTGTTAGGTTTTGTCACTAGTGAATGCTCAAGCGGGACTGGAAGGGAGGAGAAAGGGCGGAAGCTCAGGCGCCTTCCTGTTTGGCTCCTGTTCCTGTCAGAGTTGCCTCTGGAAGGCTTATTCACCCCACCAGGAGCTGGAACCAGCATCCAGCTCCTCCCACAGCTGCCAGATCCAGCCTCTGCGTCCCTCAGAGGCTCCACCCCCCAGCTCTGCTCCGAGGTCCTGGTTGTTTCCACTCTCCCCTTTCCTCACCTGCCAGTTCTTATAACCCCAATCAAAGCCCTTGAGAGTCGCTCAGTCCTAAAGCTGGGATCTGACTTGTGAAGTTAGCCGTGGTGCCTTAGCGTTCCCGCACCTCTGTAACCAATTCCGTGTGTTAAATCCCATCCTTGAACTATGCAGTGTCGTTTCCTCGTCTGGACCCTGACGTAGTGCTTCATCAGTAATTGCAAGTCTAGTCTTCCCCCTCTTTAAATTCCCTGTCATTTCCAGTTAAAGGTGTGTCAGAAAACGTTTCATGAATTTCGTTCAACCAGTCTTTATCGATTAGTTAAGTACTCTGCTGTGTGCTAGGGACAGAGATGATTGAGGAGTGGCTATTGCTGTAAGGAGATGGTGGTCAGATGAACTTAAATATGGATGATGCTTTGATTTCTAAATACGGCAAGGGAATGACAGTGAGGGAGTGCTTCATTGTGATTAGGGAAAGGTGTGTTCATTTTAAGTGGGCCTTGACACTTGAGTACGTTTATTATTTTTTTTATATATATTTTTAAAAATCCCACAAACTTGCTACCTAACAAAACTGAATATGGCCTGAAGAAATTCAGTCATATTTGGTGTATTAGTTACCCAAAGGGGTGCTGATGCAAAATACCAGAAATCTGTTGGCTTTTATAAAGGGTATTTATTTGGGGTAGAAGCTTAGAGTTAACAGACCATAAAGTGTAAGTTATTTCCCTTACCAAAGTCTGTTGCCATGTGTTGGAGCAAGATGGCTGCCAACATCTGCAAGGGTTCAGGCTTCCTCTTCCTCTTAAGGCTCCGTGGTCCCAGCTTCTTCCAATATCAGCTGTAGGCTGGGATAAGTCTTGTCTCTCTCCTAGGGCTTGTTCCTCTCCGGGCTCAGCTGCTCTGTTCTCTCCACAAGGTCAGCCGTAGACTATCAGGCTCTCTCGCTTCCTGGGGCCTTTGCAGTGTCTATGAAGCTGTCTCTATTCCTCTGTGTTCTTCTCCTGTGTGCTTACTTCCTGGGGCTCCAGCATCAAAACACCAAACTCTTTACTCAGCCGTGTCCTTTTCTCTGTGAGTCCCCGCCCTCTTGGTGGGTTGGGACTCAATGTCACACTGACATGATTTATAGTTGAACTTATAAGACCTCATCTAGTTTGCATGGACTAATGGCAGGAGCTCCTGGGAATCAAGAAAGTGAGACTTTATTGACCCACTTCTTCTTATTACTTAGCTGTTTGATTTTAGGGAAACTACCACTCTGCTTCTTGGTGTTTTCTCATTTGTAAATCAGGGAAAATAACATCTCCTATTTTCTGCCACTTTTCTCTATACAAAATTATTATACAGATAAAATGAAAACACAGATATAAAGGTGCCTGCAAAGACAAAAAGTTTCTATAAACTAGGGTGAATTATACAATAAATTATGGGTCTCCTCAATAGGCATTTCTACACTAAATGATGAGACTTTTTCTTTTACCTCCAGTGTTCTCCAACAGCTGTGCATTAGAATTTTTATCTTATATTCCACAACTCCAATTCTTTCCTTTCCATATCTTTATCAAACTCTCAGTTTTCAGAAGGGATATTTACTAAGCTGATGTCGCAACTAAGATTAAGGAGTTGGAAGAAGCAGCTAAGTGTGCAGTTGATTTCAGCAAGTGCCTTCAAATTAAAAGTCATTAATATTCTGAGTCCCTGAGTTGTTCTTTTTTACCTAAGGGTAGAGTAGTAATTCCTGCCGTCTAAAAGGTTTCAGTCTCACCCTTTTCTATCTCTTCATTTTCGTTTGCTGCCATTTTGCCATATGTACCCTGTACTCTAGTTAGTCTGCATTTCTATGTATGTTCCTGTCACCCTACGTCCTTCCAAGCCTTCTCCAGTCTACCAAACATTGATTAGCCCCCTTTCTACGGCACAGTGCTCTGCTCACAAACCTAGGGCACATTCAGCTCTGCTGAGTCACCACTCTGAGCACCTTGGAGGAGAGGTTGTGCAGGCAGAATTTTAGCATTCCTCGAACTAGGAAAACATTTCAAACAAAGAGTGTCTCACAGCTGTTATTATCACCACGATACATACTTCCTCCTGGACACTGAGAACATAAGCAATTATATCCAGTAAATTAATGAGGGGAGTCATGGAAGAGTACAGATGAGGCAAAAAGCAGAAAAGGGGAAGTCATTTCCAGTGGGGCACATTTTTACAGCCTTGAGCTAGAAAGGCTCTTATGATGATAATGAATATAAACTTACACTATCTGAAAACAGATAGAAAATGCAGTGGAGCATTAGAGTGTATGATTAAAGAGAAAAACAAATCCAAGGATAAAATTACTGTTTATAGGGCTAGGGAGGTTATTTTGTAACGTTTAGTGGAATTGTGTTTTGAGAAAGAATACTATAAGGAAAAGTAGAAAGTATTGAGGCTATAAAGACTAATAAAGGTGACAGTAAGCTTCATTTTTTCCAGGCTCTTAAATGTTTCTCCCAAATCATGTATTACTCTGAAGAGATGTTGCCGTGTAAGCAGTTCTGATCCATTGAAATAAATACATCTTGCCTTTTCTGTCTTCATCCTTGAGGCCAACACCAGAAGTTATGAGAAATAGACCCTTTTTCTATTTTGTGTTCTTTTCGCCCCATGAATTCAGAAAAATGAAGTCTAAATAATTTTAATAACATTTGCTTCTGCTTTGCTTTTCTTTGTAAATGCAGAAACTGTCCAAAGGAGCTTTCTTGTCGGTTGACGTATAATTCATAATTCAGCACAGCATCTCTCTTGAATGCTTCGTTCATATGATTTCTCTGATGCCCCTGTGACTGCAGGAAATGGGAAGTTCCAGTGAGATGTCTGGGCAGTGTGTTAGAAAAGCTTTCACTCTGACAGCCCACAGGTAGTTTGGTGAAAGTAACCTGTTAGGAAGAAATATACCTTTTCCTATTATTGTATGTTTTTATTTTTCTTTTTTCTAAGTTAAACTTTTCAAGTAAAATGTACATACAGGAGCGTGTATGTAGCCTAACTATGACATGTATTTTCACGAAGTGAACACACCTGTGTAACTACCACACAACTCAAGAAGTAGACCCTCACAACTCCTCTAAAGACTGCTGCTATTTATTTCTCTCCCCATCAGTTGTATTCGTCCAGTTTTTGGACTTTATGTAAATAGTACCTACAGTACACAGTTGATTGCCTGTCCTTTCTTTTGCTCAGTGTTTGTTTATGAGATTTGTCTGTCTTGTCGGGTGTGGTTACAGTTTATTCATTCTCCTTACTGTAGTCAGCTATTCTATGGCTATACCACAATTTATTTATCCATTGTGACTAGTGGTAGCTCACTGTGATTTTGATGGAAATTTCACTGATGACCAAAATTGTTAAGCTTTTCTTTCTATCTTTATCAGTCATTTGGTTAGCCACTTTTAACAAGTGCCTGGTCAAGTCTTTTGTCCATTTTACTAATGTGTTGTTTGACGTTTTCGTAATGTTTTCAGGGTACGTGGCCTTTTTCGAGTACATGTTTCCCAAATATCTTCTCCCACTCCGTGGGCTGCCTTTTCATTCTCTTAGTAAAATGACCAGGGGTTCATAAATGGAAGGTAGATTAGTTTATCAGTGTTTTCTTTATAGATAGAATTTTTGTTATTTTCTAGAAGCTTTGTAGTCAGATCTATAATATTAATGGAATTGTGTTAGTGGGTGAATGGCGTGAGGTAGGGATTTAGTTTTATTTTTTTTCCAAATAGATATCCACTTAATTCAACACCATTTACTGAAAGGACAATGTGCTCCCCACTGCACTGCCAACTATGACCTTTGCTGTAGTTTACGTAACCATGCATATAAGGGCCTGTTTCTGGACTGCTTTTGTTACTGTTGGACCATTTGTCAAACCTTATGTCAGTACCACACTACAATAATTACCATTATTTTTCTATATTGTTGTTGAAATCCTCCAACTATGTTCTTCCTCTTCGGAGTAGGATCGATATTCTTGCCTCTTTGCTTTTCCATGTAAATTTTAGAATCAGCTTCTCAGTTTTTACAAAAAAATAACTCACGGGGATTTTGATTGGAAAATTACTGAATATATACTTTAATTTTGAGAGATTGGACATCTTCATCAATTGAGTCTTCCAAACAGATAAACATAGTATGTTCTTCCATTTATTTAGGCCTTCTGAAATTTCTTCCAGTAATATTTTGTAGTTTTTTTAATGTAGTTTGTATATCTTTCATTAGATTGGTTTCTAGATGTTTGATATTTTCTCATCCTATTGTAAATTCTGTGTAAATCAATAAATTTGATGTTTTATGAAATTGAAAATGTAAATACATTTTCGAATTGTTTGCTTTTATATAAAAATGAAAATTTTATTAATCTTTTCCCAGTGATAGTGCAATACTCACTTATTAAATAATTATAATTAATTTTTTCCTGTAGATTTTATGGGCTTTCTATATAAATAATAAATGGACATTTTTTCTGGTGATTTTGTTTATTTTTCTAGCTTTATTGCACTGGCCGGGACCTCTAGTACAGTGTTGAATAGAAGTGGTGATTATGGGCATCCAGGTCCTATACCTGATTTCGCTGGGGGTGGCGGGGGGGTTGGGAGCTGCCAATTTTTTTTCTCAATATGATGTTTGCTATAGGTTTTGTGGGTACCTTTGATCAGATTAAGAAAATTTCTTTTGGTTCTGGTCTGCTTTAAGTTTGTATCATAAATAGATATTGAATTTTATGTAATGCTTTTTTGTAAAAAAATAAAATAAAAATTATGTAATTTTTATTCTTTAAAGTAGTGTCTTATGTTGCTTAATTTTTAAATGGTAAACCAAATGTGCATACCTGAAATGAACTCAGTACTGTCAATTTTTTTTACCCTTTTGATATATTGCATAATATTTGCTAATATTTTTAGTACTTTTGCATTTATGTTGATTGGACTATTTCTGTTTTGTAATCCCTTTGTTTCATTTGGAACTAAAATCATTCCGGCCTGAAAACAACTTTGGGAAATATTCCTTTTTCTATACTCTGAAGAGTTTTCATAATTGCTATTATTTGATGATTTATGAGTTAGAAATATTTCTGGTGAACACATCTGTTTCTAGTGCTTTTTTTTTTTTTATGAGATGGTTTTTAATTCTAGATTTATTTTCTTTAACAGGCATAGGAGTATTTAGAGTTTTTATTTTTTTCTTGTGTAAGGTTTCATAAGCTGTATTTTTCAAGGAATTTTTCCTCCTCGATTGAATTTATAAATTTGTGTTATAAAATTGTTCATACTACCCACTTACAATCTTTTAATGTTTATAGGATCTGCAGTTATTTTCACTGTCCATTTCTGGTATTGTCACTTTAAGCCTTCTTTTGTTACGTTTCCTCGTTCAGTCTTAATAAGATTTTATCAATTTTATTAGCCTTTCAGAGGCTTTGTTTTTTCCTAAAATATGTTTTTCCCTTTTTAATTAACTTCTGCTTTAATCTTTATTATTTCTCCATTTGGTTTAATTTTCTATTCTAACTTCTTGTGATATATTGTTAAATCATTGATGTTTAGCTCATTTTCTACAGCAGCTGCACCCTTTTACATTCCCACCAGTAGTGTTTGAAGTTTCAATTATCTCCAACACTTTTTATTTTCCATTTTTTCATTATGGCTATCCTAGTGGTTGTGAAGTGGTTTCTTATTGTGCTTTTGATTTGTATTTCCCTAACGGCTAATGTTTGAATATTTTTTTCATATGCTTGTTGAAGATCTGTAGATCTTCTTTGGAGAAATATCTATTAAGTCCTTTGGCCATTTTTAAAAATTGGGCTGTTTTTCTTTTCATTGTTGAGTTGTAAGAGTTCTTTATATTTTCTAGACACTAGATCCTTATCAAGTATATGATTTTCATCTATTTCCTCCCATTCTGTAGGTAGTCTTTCCACTTTCTTTATAATATCTGTTGGTGTAAAACTGGTTTTAATTTTAATGAAGTCCAATTTATTTATATATTTTTTCTTTTGCTGCTTGTGCTTACACTGTCATATCTAAGAATCCATTACCAAAATCAAGATCGTGAAGATTTTCCCCTTATGTTTTGTTCTAAGAATTTTATAGTTTTTGGCTGATTTATTTAGGTTTTTGATCAATTATGAATTATTTTTGTATGTATTGTGAGATAGGAGTCCAACTTTCTTCTTTAGTGTACAGAAATCCAGTAGTCTGTGCACCATTTGTTGGATCAATTTGACACCATTGTCAAAATCAAGTGAACATGGATGAGTTTATTTCTGAACTCTCAATACAATTTCATTGATCTATATACCGATTCTTAAGCCAGGGATACACTGTTTTGATTACTATAGCTTTGTATTAAGTTTTGAAATTGGGAAGTGTGAATCCTCAAAATTTGTTCTTAAGATTGTTTTGGATATTTGGAGCCCCATGCTATCCCATGTAGATTTGAGGATCAGCTTTTCCACACATCTGTAAATAAGAGTAATGGAATTTTGATAGTGGATGCAGTGAATCTATAGATCATTTTGGATAGTCTTGACATGTTAACAATATTAAATCTTCCAGTCCATGAACCTGAAATGTCTTTTCATTTATTTATTATGTCTTCTTTAATGTCTTCCATCAATGTTTTATAGTTTTTGGCAAACAAGTATTTCACCTCCTTGGTTAAATTTATCCCTAGGTATTTTATTCTTTTGTTTTATTATAAGAGGAATTATTCTTAATTTTCTTGTCTGATTGTTCATCACTATTGTTTAGAAACAACTGATTTGGGGGTGTTAATCTACCTGCAACTTTGCGGAATTCTTTTATTAGGTCTATTAGTGTTTTGTTTTGTTTAGTTTTTTTTAGATTTTGGCGATGTTCTATGTATAGGATCATGTCATCTGTGAAGAGAGATGATTTCACTTCTGTTCTAATTTGAATGCCTTTTATTTATTATTTTTGCCTAATTGCTCTGTGCAAAATTGAGTAGCATTGATGAGAGCAGGTATCCTTGTCTTGTTCCTGAAGTCATCGATTATAATGTTATCTATGGGAAATTCCTTAGTTTTTCCTTTAGTGTATTGATCTGTTGGCAACAAATTCTGTCACTTTTTGTTTACCTAGAAATCTCTCCATTTTGCCTTTATTTTTGAAGAATGTTTACTCGGGTTATGGAATTGTAGATTGGTAGTTATTTTCTTTCAGCTTTCTAAAGATATCATTTTACTGTCTTCTGCCTTCCATTATTTTTGTTTGTAGGGTGGCCTATTTGTTGCTTAATTTTTACATTTTGCTATCTTTTTTAAAGATTTTTTTCCCTGTCATTGATTTTTAGTTTACCCTTATGCTCCTAGGCATGGTTTTCTTTCTCTGTATTCTGTGTAGGGTTCATAGTGCTTCTGGTATCTGTTTGTTTGTTTTTCAATTTTGGAAAAATCCTTTATCTCTTTTAATACTACTCTATGCATATCTCTTCTGGGAGTCTAAGAACACATATGTTAAACTCTTCACCATGCCCCATATGTCCCATAGTTTTTGCACTTTACCAGTTGTTGCTTTCTCTTTCAGCCTGGATATTATTTTTACTGAGCTATCTTCTAGCATACTAATCCTTTCTTCTTCTCTGTTCAATCTGTGCTTGAACCCCTATTTGAATGTTTAACCTTCATATGCATATTGCATATGAAAATACTGAGTAACAAACCATCATACAATACGTAGCCTCTTGTTGCTATCTTTATCTAGTGAGAATTAACCCTCTTCTCTGAATAGCAACCAAAGGGCTGATCACATCAGCCCAATCAGAGACTGAGCTGACTTGAGATGTAAAGCCTTACCAAGGCAGCGAGTCATCTTCACCCTCCATCAGTCTCCGCCTTGGGGCTGTTCTCTAAGGCTCCTTCACCTTTAATAATCCTGACCTTTAATTTCCTACTGCCTTGTACCTAAGACCTTTGGTAAATATCCTCTTGTTTTCATCTGCTTTCTTTTAGGCATCTTGGCATTTTTCCCCCCTGAAGCTTACTCAGCAAATGCCCCAAGGGGTAAAGCGTTAGGCTCACAGGATCTTGGCGCCTTAAGTCCAAATTGCCTCAGTAGTACCAGCTTCCATTTTTGCCTTTTTAGCTCCATGAGATTCTTCAAGCATCTGCTGCTCCTCTGCCTGGCAGTGTCTGAACCCCATTTTCTCTTGAGCCCCAACAATAATTAGTCGATTCCCCAAGGTAAAAAGATGGGCTTGCCTTCTCCTCAATGTCTGCCTGCCTCAGAAACTCTATCATGCCTTCATATTGATTGTTTTTCTTTTTCTTTTGTCTGGATTTTCTATTCCTTCTCTTGAAAACATTGGTCTCCTGAAAATTGCCATAGCTAGAAGCTACCACCCAAACCTCATTATCTAACTTTTGTGAAGAGCCATTTTGGGTAAGTTATACCAATTTGGAAGTTGAGTAAAGATAAACTTATGGTTTTTCTTTGCCATCAAAGTTGTCATTTTGTGATGTAGATGGTATCATTCCATTTTAGAGATAGGAATCCTGCTTAAAATCATAAAACTAGCTACGAATAGAGCCATCGTATGGACTTGTAACTTCTGACTCCAAAACCAGTGCTTACTAGACTGCTTTCATTGTAGCATCACCCTCCAATCATCAGCTCTCATTTTCTCCCTCTCCACTCTCAATTTAATTATGCCATCTCTTCTGTAATAATTAACAAGCTTGGTCATTTGTGCGCACAGAAATCCCAGTTTAACTCCTATCTAGATAACTAGCTTTGGACATAATACTTTCAGGTGAACTGAGCAAAACTTTCATGTTTCTAATCAACTCATTAGAAGCAAGGTAATGTGGTTAGCAGGAACCCTGGAGCAGCTGCAGACATAAGCTGGGGACTGCTTTATATCTCCCTAGATGAGGGTAAAATCCTTGGTGCTTTTAAGGTTAAGGAGAGTAAAACCCTAGGCTGAAAAATGTCCTTTTCTCCTAGAATATAATGCTGTGGAGGATTTGTAATTTATAGTTAATAAAAGGATTGAGAATGGTAGTTGTCCACTATTCTAATTACCTGCTGTGGCTCCCTGAAAATCAGAGGAGAGAAAGGTGGCCTTGGGTCCTTCCGTGCACTCACAACTTTCTGAACAGGATTGGCATGCTGCTCAATGTGCAAGAGACCCTAATGTTGGCGGAAGAAAATAAAAATTAATGAATATAGTGTTTTGTGAGAAATGGGAGTGAGAGCATAGATGTAGGGTCAGAAAAATTGGATGAGTATTTGAAAACCTTGAAAAAAGGTGCTGCAGCTACTTTATGAGATAATCATTATCATTCTGATATAATTATTTCTGATTTCCTTCTACATGTTTGAATGCAAGTGTCTAAAACATACAGTTGGTATTATGTTGTATATTTGATTTTGTACTTTGCTTCAGTTAACACCATGTTGTTAGCATTTTTAAATTTCATTATTTTTTGTTTTCACATCATCATAGGTAGCGTCTGGGCTAGAGCTCATCATGAATAGATTTTTAAAATATAATTCTGATGTGTATCATACATACATGCACTGTACTCTAGACTCTGAATGGATTTTTATTTACTTACCTGTGTCCCTACAATTGAACATTAAGTTGTTCCAGTTTAATCAAAAACAGCAAAAATTAATACTGTTATTAAACACCTTTTGAACACAAATCTTTGACTTCATTACTGGAAATTTTAGAATTAACTATTAGAAGTATAATTATAAGATCTAATGTTAAGGGTCATGACGTATAACGGCAAGTTACTTTTCTGATGCTTTGAACTAATTTATATTTCTTCGAGACATTTCTGAGTACTTACTAGCCTATAGCTCATTTTAATCTTTGTCAGATTGAAAGGCAAACTATTCCACTTTATTTTAATTTGCATTTATTTGTTTCCTAGACAAGCATAACTTGTACTCAAATACTATTTATGTAAATTTTATTTGCAGACATTTATCCACTTTGCTATGGGAGCATTTGTGATTTTCTCACTGTTTTGTAAGAATTTTCTGTATATTGTTGGTACTAGCATTTTCTTTTATTTCTCAAAAAAAGTTTCCAGTTTGACTTTTGTCTTTTTATTATGTAAATAATAGTTTCCTTAACTTTCTTCCCAGAACATATACCAGTCATTTGCTAAATACTTGGCAAATGAACACCTTACCTTAATGAAACAACATTAATTATTCCAATGGGTTAAAAAAAGACTTTGAGAAATTATGAATGACAGTGATTTTTATTGTATTTTATTATTTAGTTCTAGTGAAATAGAAAAAACATATATATATATATATATATATATATATTAAAAATGCATTTTTCCCTCACCACTATTGTTTGAAATTTTAGCACAGTGAGCATGATAAGGGTTAATCAACTGAATGATTTCAGAGGTCAGAGGATAGCTTTATGATGGGAGAGAGCTTTATTAAACGGGCCTGGAAGGACAGTCAGATCTGAAGATGTGGCAGAGAGAGATGGGCCCTCCATCTCTTTGTGTATTTGCTGTCTTAAACATGATTGCTTATAACCAGCATCCCAGAATACCTAAGTTAATGGATACATCCCAAACCAGCCCGGCTAACCCTCCCTCACAGTTTTTCCTTTTAGCAGCTCTGTCCAAAAAATTTGCTGAGTTATTCCACAAAACAGCCATTTATCTTGTATTCCATTTGCTTTATGAAGCTACAACTTAAGCATATTAGCATATTTGTAAAAGTATGGACTGTTGCCCACTAAAACATTTTCCTTTGTGTAATGTATGAGACACCCATTAAAAAGTCAAACCACTTGAAAGAAAATTAAAATGAATCTTACCTCCTTTACTCCTTCTTAAACTTATCTCAAAGAAGGAAAATGGTTTGATTTCAATAGCACTGCATTTAAGAAAATACTTCCTTTTCCTGCTTAGCATAGTTCTATTTCATTTCTGCAGAGGAAATGATCTCCTGAGTTTTCAGGCTCGCAAGTGATGATGCCAGGCATAATAGTCATGGCAGGGGAAGTGGGAGTGGCTCAGCGAATAGAGCCCCCGTTTACCATGTGTGAGGCCCCGGGTTCGCTTCCCAGGGCCTCCTTGT
>JAQZBX010074289.1:0-14779 GCA_029593785.1 Cabassous unicinctus
AAATACCATCTATACATTGAAGGGAAAATATGTTTCTTAAATCATAAGGGCTGAGAGACTATTAGGAATCACATTTATAGGATTACTGGAATGACTTCTATCCTTAATATAACTTTAGGGTATTTCAGCGGAAAAGTCTGCAATAAATATATGTCTATCCCAAAGTTTAGAGACTCAGCATTTTTCATTTGCAAGAACTAGGTTTAAGAAAGCACTGAAATATGCACTTAACCACTTCTTGTTTTTCAGCATGCACATCTCTGAAAGCCAACAAGAATTCTTCAGAATGCTGGATGAAAAAATTGAAAAGGTAAGAAGTAAAATAAATTAACTCCATGTTTCAAGGGAAATATAATAGTTGTCTCATGAGTTAGGGTAACAATATTCTTGTTTGTATACTATGAAACTATTTTTGTAAGGGCATAAGTAAAGAATTAAAACAAAAGTGTCTCCCCTTGCCCCTTCCCCTCCCAAAAAAAGGAAAATGTGGCCATTAGAATGCTTGTGGTATAGTAGAGTCTCCTGCATCCTGGGCTGCCCCCACCCATCAGAGACTAACCTTTGCCTGGAGGCAGCATTCCCCTCACTGTGTATCCTTGTTTGCTTGAGGCTGTGCTCTGACCTCTGTGACTGCCAGGAGGCCCTTAATGCCTGTCAGAACCTTAGACGTGCCTACTGTGTACCCAGGACTGGCTAAAGTTCTTTACAAACATCACATACACATTTCAGTTAATACCCACCTCAAGGTAATGGCTGCAAGATGAGGGATTATCTGCATTTTACAGACAAGGAAACTGAGGCTCAGAAAGCTTGAATAACTTACCAGTGCTTGCAAGGTAGTCGAGTTGGTATTTGAGCCCAGGTCTGTCTGACTCCAAAGCATAGTCCCCAAGGTGCTTCCCTGGCAGTATGTGGATTTACATTGACAGTAAGATACAAAATTGATCCTTGTGGAAATAGAACCCATAGCTTTGATCTCAGTAATGTCATATGCTAATCAACTGAATGAAGTGTGGAATATAGTCATAATTAAGGACTTACATACTTGTAGATTTTAAATCCATCACTGAAGAAGGGTGACTTTTAAATGTTAAAGCTGTAAATCTGAGTATTATAATTTATGAACTTCATCCTAAAGAAGAATAAAATCCTCAGTTCAAAACATATCACAACTGATTAATTTTACCTTTGAAATAATCTCACTTTTAATTTTTATTTCTTTTTTACTTTTTGTGGTCCTTTCATCTGAGCAGTTCTTGGTGAATTGCTAAGTTATAATATATGTCACTCAGTGGAAGATGATAGAGGTCTTAACTTCATCAGCATTTCAGCGGCACACTCCGCTCTGAGGTGTATGCCCCAAAAGAATGGTTGTATAATTTTCTGATGCACCGTTAAAAGACCAGCAGATACCACATGTGAAAAATAGAGATTGAGTAATGAATTGAAATTGGTAGTTTCATCTATAGTGTTCCTGGTGATCCCAAATAAGGATTTATTTGATGTAGTGATATATATTGCTTTTTAATGAAATTTTGGCTTTTTCTTAGTGGATGGTGCATAAATTTTCAGATTAAAAATTCCATCTAGGAACCATTACCATGTTTCACTTACTGGTTCAAAAGCTGTTCAACTTGCCAATAACATTTAGTTTTAGTAAGGAAGCATTTAAAAAACTATTTTGTTCCCACTATAACGGTGAAAATCTTTTCTTTGTTTGTTTGGGCTTTTTCCCCTACTAGCATTTTAGAAATAAACAGATCTGCTTAGTATTTAGAGGTTATCGGTAAAATTTGCAATCTGAATTTCAAGTTATCTTTTAAACAATATTTACAAACCCTGATAAGGTACTTAAGATAATCTGATCCCTCTCCAGTAAATTCCCATAATCAATACTGAAATTCATTGCTGCCATCTGAAATCCCATTTCCCTTTTTCCTTTTGAACCCAGAGTGTATAAATGATGGGTTGAGTGCAACAAAAACAAAGCTTAAGACATGATAATTTATCAGATGGACTCTTTCCCTGGATAAAGGAGCATTTGTAGTTTGAATATAAACTGTATTCCCCTTATTGACTATCCAAAGAGCTTAATTATATAATCTGTGACAAGCACCCAACTGCAGATTCCTAAGGGAAATTTCCTATCTTGTCTGAACTTGTTTTCCTGTTCCTCCTTTCTTATCTGAAGTTCATGTTTCTGAACATTTTGAATATGCTATCCTATAAATCATTTAAACATTAAGCCTCCAAACCTTAAAATTCTCTTTCATCATATATGTATTTGTCTTAATATAATCTTCCCCATAGTTTATATAAGGAAAATTGAAAATTGGATACTTGCAAATTATTTTCTTGGGCTTTTACCATTGCTAAATAACTCTTTGGTCCAACCTGGCATGAAGACAAGCACAAATACAATTGAAATCTATTCTCTAGGTTATAAAGGGTTCATTTTGTTTTTTTAATGATTAAACTCATCCAGTGCATCATCCTGAGAAACTGGACCTTGAATTTTAAGATTTCATCTCTCCCAGAAATATCCAGGAATTCCATTTTTCTTCCTTAAATTAAGAAGAAGCAAATTCACTGAATCTGTGGAGATTTAAAATGTCTTTCCTTGATGCATACATATTCTTGTATTTACTGAATGTCTGTAGCTCACAGTTTGAATCGATCATCAAAGTACATGTGAAAGTACTGTTAGCACACTAAGAACCTCGGACTAAAGATGGGATTAACATTCATAGTTAAATTTAATTTCGACTGCTCTACCTCAGAAATTGTCACAGTGCACACCTTTTTATCACAACAGCTGGACAAGTAGTTTGCTAAGAAGTTAATAGTGACAAAGAAAAGCAAGTAGCAAAAATGCATTTAACATTTTTTTTTAAATTCAGCACCTACTGAGTATCAGACATGCTAGTTACAAAGTATGCAAAAATGAATAGAAAACACTCCCTTGCCTGGAGGAACTCAATTTTAAAAGTGAATTTCTTATAAAATGGAATTGTTTTATCAATTGAGGGGTCTTTTTTCCATCACCTACTGGCCTTCCCCCAACCCATTGTCACTGTGAGTCAGGTTCTCCTACATTGAACACAAGTATTTGTCTCCTAAATTGGGTCTGGTGTTTAAACTTTCAGTCCAGTAGCAAGGCCATTGGGACAACTCTGTGGACACTTGGTACCATTTCACTGTTGGCACGTAGAAGGCCAGCACTCCATGCTGCACTGCAGACGATCAAGGGAGGGAGGTTGCCAGGAGAGCAGTGAACGTTCAAAGGAACTTTATAACCATCTGTTGATTTACTTTTGCATTTCCCTTTGGAGAGTAAGTACTCTGAGTCAGTGGGAGTTGCCTCATTTATTTTTACCTCAGATTTTTTACTTGGATATCTAAGCACTATTTCATTTGAACCTGGAGTTGTTGTGCCTGACAATTCACAGGGGCCTTGAACCTTATGTGAAGTGGCGGCATTTGCTTGACTTTACAGCTTTAAGAAAAGGCAGAGCAAGATAACCATTTAAACTCTCTTTGTTTGCTGTGTCTAGAGGAGAAAGAGGTATCTAGATTGTTAAAGCTTGGTCTCATTGAGGAGTTTCTGAATGTAGCACCAAATACAGGTCACATCATATTTTAACATATACTTTCTACTGTAGCTTTGAGTTTACATGTAAGAAGCAGAAAAAGCAAGTACATTTTTTTTAAGTATCTGCAATAATAGTATCCTTCCCAGGCAAGAACAGGGATTTATATTTTGCTTTTTGAGGAATTGAGGACAGCGGTGACCAAGGAGTGTTTTGTCCTCCCAAAGTGAACCATGAATATTTAATAAATTGATAATGTTTCAGTACAGTGCCATTTGCATCTGGCTAGTTTTTCTGATGCAAGGCTTTTTAAAACTTTGTTGGGTCATGGGCATCTTTTTAGAGTCATATAAAAGCTTTGGAGACTCTCTTTATAAAAATGCACAAAATCACATATGCCCAAAATTTTAACATAAAATTTCAGTGTTTTATAAGCCGCCAGTAGCCTGTCCTTGGACCCCAGGCAAAGAACTGGTGCATTTGTTTAAAATGCATTTCATTGATGAGTTTCCCTCAGATCCAGGGCCCAAGCTGCACCCATGAGTCTAGCCAGCAGCCTTATCCATATACATCTTGGACTTTAAAGAAATAGGAAACTGAGTGCAGAAGGCTCCACACAAACCCGATCTCCTTCCTTTCTTTTTGCCCCCTGAGGGCGAGCCTTCATCGTGCCTACTTTATCTTACATACTCCAGTATGATATTGAGACCCTACCTCTCTTGACTGGAATTATTCAAGGTGACGTTTTGAGGAATTGAGAGCAAGCAGTAAATGGATTTATCTCAGCTGATTTTTTCAAGGACTTTATTTTTAAAAACTTTATTTAAAAAAAAACAACTATTTTTGAAGAAGTTTTAGATAACAGAAAAGTTACATTGAAAATATAGGGGTTTCCCCTATACTCTACCACTCCCCTTTTCACATTTTCCCCTATTAATAACATCTTTCATTACTGTGGTACATTTGTTAAAATTGATGAACACATATTGAAGCAGTGCTGCTAACATTGGTCTGTAGTTTACATTATTGTTTACACTTTGCACCATACAATTTTATAGGTTTTGACAAAAGTCCATGTACTTATTTATTTATTTTTATTTTTATTTTTTTTAATCAGGAGGTCCCGGGGATCAAACCCAGGTCCCTCCATATGGAAGAGGAATGCCTAACCATTTGAGCCACATCCACCCCCAGTCCATGTACTTTTAACTGTCTTTATCAGACTTTTCAGACTCCACCAAAGGGAATTGTACATTGTGATGAGGAAGTCCACGTTCATTTTCTCAGCAGCAAAAGTGATAAAAGTTTATCCAGCAGCTACTGTGAAGGAGCATATAGAGCACTGACTCTAGAATAAGAGGAGCTAGGATTAAATGCCACTTCTACTACTGACCACCCCACCTGGAAAATCCTTTAACAACCCGTAGGCTTACTTTTTCCCACTAAAATAGATATGTTAGCAGTAACATCTGCATCACCCTACCACTCTGAATTTTTTTAAAAATCATGTAGGAGAAAATTATTTGAATGTTAGTTGCTATTATCCTTAAAAATTCCTTGTTTCTCTCTTTTTATTTAAATGTTGACTCTATAAAGCAATCAGGAGAAAGGGGAAAGGAAGTGGGGGTGACAAAAATATTGAATTTCATTTGTTGACGGTGTATTTAAAAGAATCACATGCTAACACAAAAATTAACCCAATTGGTAATATAATAAACATTAAATATAATTGAAGAAGGAAGATATGTTTGAGTAGCGCTTTATTCTCATTCTTGAAAGAATTGTTCATATTGATCAAAGAGAAAAGACATCCAACAAAATTATGTTTATCTATAGACTCTACATCTATTGAAAAAATCATTTACACTTAGAGAAATGTTTGGGTTCCTGAAGTGGTCTGATTCCCTGGACCCCAGAACTAATCTAGTTGATGAGAAAGATCATGGTAAGTCTGCATTTCTAAATTTATTTCAAGGGCTCCGTCTCTTAATACTGCATCAGGTCCGTCTGACTCATGCTTTAAACAAATGTGCCAGAGAACAGAAGGTGTTTGCTTTTCATCTGGGGAAGAGAGTGACTTGTGTGTAATTATAAACTATGATGTTTAATTCCATTTAAAAACTATTCCTGTAGTAGACTAACCTCAGAGCTGCTACCGATCCAAATGTAATGCTTGGCAGATGCCGGATTTTCCTTTCTGGTGGTGTCTTAAAAGACCTCCTTGGTGCCAACTAGCAATGAGAAGCCCTGGGACTGTTGTGTCGAATTGTTAAGAACGTTCCGTGGCCTGCTCCATGCCATGCAAAGGAGGTCCCGGCATGTTCCTCCCACCAGCAGGTTGTCCCTTTCAGTAACAGCCCAGGTCCCCCACCACCACTGGTGGAGAGTGCTCTTGCTGGCCTGTGTACTTTGGAAGTGGTCTGGGTTGCCAACTTCATTCCATTGAACAACTTCTTGCTCCGTGGTAAACATTTTATGCCCTTGCTTTGGTTAATAACCAAACCCTTCTTTGTGTCTCCCTCAGCCCCTTGCCTTGCCTTCATGCTCTCCTTTCCTCACCTGTCAGCCAGTTAAAGCTATATTTGCAAAGGATAAGGATGTGATTTGGGCCTGTTGTGATTTTATCCTTACTGCATAGCTTTATGCAGATAACTTCTTACTAGTCCCTGTTGATAACACTGGTGGAAGAGCTCCTCACACTGGCGAAGGGTGAGCGCTTTCTGGGCTTCAAGGACCCTTGCATTCCCGTCCAGCTAACCATGGAAAGCAAATCAGGCAACAAGCCTAAAAGAAACTCAGCCTCTGCTCACTTTCTCTTTTCTGGAGGCCTAGTTTTTCAGAGAATTGTTGAGGTTCTATCAGAATTCTCTGAAAATCTATTAGGGAGCAGCAGAGGAGGAGGGTTCTGGTTTTGGAGCAATCTAGTACATGAATGCAGATAGGAACATGCCATTCGTATGAGTGAGGTGTGTCTGTGAATGCTCTGAATTCAACAGCAGTGTGGGGTGCAGCGAGTGAATGGGGTCACTTTGCAATAGATGCAGGCACTTGAGTAAGGAAAGGCAGCTCCAGGTACCCCTGTGAGCAGCAGAGGCAGGGATGGGGAAGGTCTCCTTCCTTTGGCCTATTCCCATTCAGCTTCTTCTTTCCTTTCGCTTCTTCAGCTGTCCACTCACCTTCCTCCCCATGGTCCTGCCACTCTTTGGGATTGGGTTTTAGCTCTACAAGAGCACCCTGAGATAGAGATGGTGCTAACCTCTGTAACTACCTGCCTTTCCAATTAAGAATATCTAAAAGGAAGCGTTAAACTGGGAGCTCCCTAACGATAAGAAGTGGCTATCATTTGGTTTTGTTTCCCCACAGCTTAGCAAGTGCCTGGGTCAGAGCAAGTGCTCAGTAAACTTGATGAGTGGATGGTGCAAATAAGACCACTGGGCTTGAAATAGAGGCAACCCTGGACCCAGTACACTCACCCTCCACTGCCATCAGGGCCTTCTCTCCCTTTTCCATTGCTAGTCCATTGCTCTCTGCCTTCTTTGGGCAGGGACCTCCCAATCACTAGCCATTTGAGGTCCACAGGCCAGATCCTGACCACCACCTGTTTTTGTACACCCCACAAGCTAAGAATGGCTTTTATATTTTAAGTGGTTGAAAAAAAAAGATAAAAAAAAGAATAGTTTGTGACATGTAAAAATGGTAAGAAATTCAAATTTTAGCATCCATAAGTAAAGTCTTATAATTAGAACACAACTAAGTCCATTTACTTTTGTCTATGGCTCCTTTCACATTTACAACAGCAGAATTGAGTAATTGCAACAGAGATCATATGGCCCACAGCCTAAAATATGTACTATATGGCCCTTCACAGAAAAAGTTTGCTGAGCCCTGCCCTAGGCCATCAGCTCAATATGGCCTGTAGAAATTGTACATCCCAGGCCTTGGCCAAAAATGGCGTTTCTTTATCCTCACCTCCTTGTGGAAGGTGCACCATTGAAGTCATCCAAGTGCCATCTTTAGAGAAAGCTCTAGAGCTTCTGAAAGATCCTCCTTTCTGTTGGTAGAATGGAGAACTGAAGTATAATGAACACTTTGCAGAAGTTTAAGGCTGTTTAGTTAATACTTATTCTCTCTTGGAAATGAAAAGCCCAATATACTGTGATTGTTGTCAGTGCCATGGTGAGCATCCTATATATGGTCAAAGAAACAGTCCAAGGCTGTCACATTCCCGCTTCTCATTACAAATGAGACCTTTTTCCAACCGAAATAATAACGTGTGAGTCTAATTAGAATAAAGCTCATTAGAGATGGAGACTGCCATTCATGCCTCGACTGATTTTTCTAAAGGAGAAAGCCAGGGGAGGAGACGTTAACACCGCAGCTAATTATTTTTGCCTTTCTTCGTCATTTCCTCAAAACTGTTGCTATAAATTGTTGTTGGACTATAAACGACAGTGCTCCCTGATTGAAGAGGACACTCCAGCCCCGGGGAAGAGATGGAGGGGTCAGCTTCCAACCCTGCAGCCCCACAGAAGGAGAAATAAAGCCACAGCCCATGGGGATGTTACTCAGTCTACTTTTCCTGCCCCTTTCAGCCTCCTCCTCTTCTTTCTATTCTGTATTCTATCTAGTCATTAACAGATGCTCAAGCTGGGGAGTGCTGTTTTCCTGCCCCTGTATTCCTGGGTCAGGGACCAAGCTGAAATGTCAGGTTCACATAGAAACTGGAATCTGAGGTTGCCCCTGAATGGTGATACTTGGGTGGGCAGAAGAAAAAGATGTCCCATCGAACCTCAGAACCAGAATACTTTTAGAGTAATTGTGCTTTGTGAATCCAGATGCTGTTTGCCTCTCAGAAGGCTGAGCAGGAGGGATAACTGGGAGTCAAGACATGGAAACTCAGGAAGCCCACAGTTAGGAAGGGAGAGGAGGAGAAGGAGTCATGTAAAGGGAGCAGATATGAGATAGTAGAACCAAAATAATGGACGGGCCAGAAACTCATAGAGGTTCCTGGTGTCATCTAAAGAGGTGCAGTAGAAGAGGGTAACTGCTTCAGGGGGTCATCCATTCAGTCAACAAACAACAAGAGCCTCCTTTGTGACAAGTGTCACAACCCACACTTCCAGGCAAAACTAAGCCTTGTTAAACAAACTTCTGTAATGACGCTTCATTACAAAACTTCATGTTTGCTTTCTCCAAACAAGCCTTACAATGTTAACAAAAGACCGAGTTTAAGTTACCTGACCGGATCTACGAAAAGAGAACTATCTATGATTCTATATGTGGTTTACATAGGCATTCTTTATAAAAATGATGAAAAATGGACAGTTGCATTCTAATACCAATTTCCCTTTCCCTTCCTTGCAACCGTGCTGCTCTTCACCTAAGTTGCAGGCTGTTTTTGTAACCAACCCTGTGCTGCCCCCAGTCTCTGCTTATACTTTGCTTAAAACTTATGCTTCATCAGTTGTATTGATAAAGAGGGCAGCCTCTTCCAGTGTGATTTGCAAAATGTTGACAGCTTACTTCACTTACTAAAGCACCAAGACACTTCCTCTATAACCCCAATAAACAGCCTCCCTTTTGACTTCTGACACACCCATCCCCAGCACTGCTTTCCTCCAAACACAGGGGTATTTATGACCTTTGTGATGTGGGGCACACAAGGGATTCCATTAGGTATCCAAGAGACAAAGAATCAATAAGAGACATTTCCTACGGATCCCACTCTAGTGGGGGAGGGCGGGGGAGGGGCAAGCATTTAGGCTAAAATTATTACCAAACATGGTGGTGTGATGGAGAGAGTGCTGAGGGGAGGAAAGACTGATTCTCTCTAGAGCTGCTGGGGGAAATTTCACTTGAAGATATGACACTAGAACAAGATCACAAAGACTAAGTAGCCAAGTAGAGAAGACTAGGGAGAGAGTATTGAGGGAGGGGAACAATATGTGTGAAAACAATATGTGTTCAAGGAGGACCCTCCTGTTTGGGACACAGTGGGTGACTAGTCCTTTTGTTTGCTAGATTCTTTGGTAGTAGAGATTGCACAAACCATTCATTAAGCAACCATTTTCTCTTTGGGATAATAGATTGATTTTTTCCATGCCTAATAAAATGCTGCAATGAAGATATTTGTCAATATATTTTTTAACTTTATGGAGGTATAATTAAGATACCATAAAATTTACTCAGTTTAAGTGTACAATTCAATGATTTTTAGTAAATTTACTAAATTGCACAACTGTCACCATATTCCAGTTTTAGAACATTCTCTCTCCTCAATTAGACCCCTCATGCCCACTTATAGACAGTCCCCATTCTCACCCTTAGCCCTGGTTCCAATGCATATATTTATAAAATACATATTTGGGGTTTTATCTTCAATACTGATTTCTATGATTGCTATAATAAAGGGAATGAACCGTGCCATTTTATACTACCACCAGGAATGTATGAGGGCCCCATTTAACCGTACACTCTGAAGAATTGGGTAGCACCATTTTTAAACAATGTCTCATGAACTTGTATTTTTTATTATTGAGGAGACCATTTTTCCATTTGTGTGTTTACTGGTTTTATTTTGTTTTGTATTAGCTTTTCACAATGTGCCCTTTCCCTCTTATTGGGGTCCTCTTCTTGTTAGATTTTATTTGTATAAGCTTCTCATATAACACTTATCATTTGATATTATTGTCTACTGCAGGTATTTTTCCTAGTATGAGGTTTGCCTTTTTATCTTATTTTATTTATTTTTTAACATGCAAAGGTTCATTTTCTTGTGACCAAATATGATTTTTTTGTTGTTTTTGCTCCTTCAAGGCTTAAAGAGTTATCACCCTTTCTGGAGCTTTCACAAAAGTTCAGTTTTATGTCCTGTTATATTATTGATTCTCTTGGAATATGAATTTTTCTGGTGAACCTACTTTGTCAGAAACTTAATTCTTACATATCTTGGGCTTATTTCTGGGATATCTTATTCCATGCTGGTGACTTTTATGGTAAGTATTTTTTAAAGAACATGGAAGAATTGATGAACATCCAAAGGAGGGAGATCTAGATGGAAGCCGTGTTATTTGAAAGTACTGGAGCCAGGATGCTGCTGGTCTGGAAAGGCTTGTCTTCTGGTTCCAAAGACCAAGACTAAGCCATTCTGTGGGAGTTACAGAGAGGCAGGATTTGGGCTAAGCAGTTTAACAGTTTCATGGGTTACTTGGGAAAATATATGACATATTTAAGCAGAAAAGAGAAAACTCCCTGTCCTTTGTATGGTAAATGGAGACCTGTCCAACATCAACTGATAGATCAAATAGGAAAACTTGTAAGTCCTCTCAACTCTAAAATTTCAGAATTGTCTAGATATTTTTCTGCCACTCAATATGTTCTAGACACTGTTCCAAGTCCTGAGGATGCAGTAGTGTATAAAACAAAGTTTCTGCACATTCAAAGCTTCCATTCAAGGGGGAAAACCATCAATAAAGAAATTAATTAATATATTAATAATGCTAGGTAATGATGAGTAATATGAAGAAAAATAGAACAGGATATAGGGAGTGCTATTTATGTAGGGTGTTCAGGGAAGACCTCTCTGATCAGGTGACACTTGAGCAGAGATCTAGAAGATAGGAAGTATTGGATGGGATGGGGGTGGTGAGAACTGGCCAGGAAGGAGAAAGAACAAGTGCCAGGCCCTCAGGTGGGAGCACTTTTGGCCTATCTGAGGACTGGTACATAACTGATGTTTCCAGGTGTGTACCCAGTTTCTCACTTAGACAGTTTATTAATTGTTGAATCTGTTGGTCTCAATGTTCAATATACTATAATAATAAAAGCTACAATTGATTAAGCAATTACCATGTGACAAACTTGGCTAAATACTTTATGTATATTGCTTCCAGTTCCCGCAGTAACCTTAGAAGTTAGGTCTTATTGTCCCCATTTTACAGATGAGAAAACTGATACTGCTTCTCCCCAATAATTTTCTCTAGTATTCTCCAGTGGGAAAATACTCTTTTCATAGTTGTTTGCTATATTCCTAAGGTGTGTGCATTATGCTAAATGCACATACATCTAGAGAAATGTATGACTATTTGCAAACTATCTCTTTTCAACCTGAGGAGAAAGAGTACTTTAGGTTTGGAGGAAGAGTTTCTTTATTTGAAGTTGCTCTTTGAGCTATTCCTCTTTAAATGAGCAGAATTTAAAAGTAGGATAATGTCCTTTCCTTCACTGTTCCTTAAACTCTCTAATTCTCAGCCGAGACACTTCAACAAACAAACAAAAACATCCTTCCTTGGAACCCTAGAAATGAATGTTCTGAGTTGATGTACGCTTCTTTAAACTTATAGGAAAACAATACAGACAGCTGAAGAGAACACAGAAGTCTAAACACAGGATAGGACTTAGTCAGGGAAATGTGGGTAGGCAAAAGCTCCTCAAGGGCTTTTTGAGTCTGCACCAAAATGCCCCCATGGTTCTTTCAAACAACCCTTCCTTGTCAGCATCATCAGGCGTTTCCATTCTTACAGCTTGCTGGGACCTCATGGGAGCTTGCTCTCTGTAGCTTTTCGTGTGCCCTTTGCACAAGAGTGGAATTGTGTCTAACAGTCCCTAATTCTAATTGCATAAAGCGTCTTTACAAAGACTTCCATTTTGTGGACCCTTTAAGGGGAAAGGGCATGCTTCCGCTAAGGATATTGCTGTAGATCTCCCAAACCTGGTTCCCTCCCACTTCCTGTCTCCTGACAGCCTCCAGGCTTTAAGGTTGCCTTTTTAACGTAGTTCTTTAAAAATTTAAATGCGACATGAAGTCTTGCTGCAGAAGCAAGGTTCCTGTCCTGCCGAGTAGGGCCAGTGTGAAGATGGAACCCGCATGTGATGCTGAGATTTTAGTTTGGGCGTCCAGCCTTCAATAACTGGTTTTGTCATCTTCTCCTTAGAAACTGCATTGGAGAGCCATATGGTAGCTCTTACTCTCAAAGTGTTTTTGATTTCCATGTTTTCTGTTACTAAAATATTTGGTTCTCAGAGCTGCTGGCAGAACGATAGTAACAAAAATGAAACTTATTTTAATTTAAATTTACTTACCAAGTCACTACAGATAGAACAGAAAAGGCAAGGACCAACCTTGTCTTCCTGGGCTTCCCTGAAGTTTCTTCACAAGTAGCACCACTTCTCTACCTTGCAGGGTTGCTGTGAATGGTAAATGAATTACTGTCTGCAAAGCAACTAAGAGTGTTTCCTTCTTTCTTCTCATAGTAATTTCGGGTAATAATTTCAGAGGGGCAAATGCTTGGGAAATGAAAGTTGCAGAGTCTTCAGAAGGCTTTTAGAGACTTGTCCCTCCAAAGGGGGGCTTTCCTGTAGTAGCAGTAAACTGGGAGGATCTGAAATGCGCCTTCTGCTGCATAACCCTGTAAGTCATTACAGAGCTGGAGCCGCTGCTTTATCAGTGAATAGGCCAGATCTTGTGTGTTTGTGTGTATGTGTGCGAGTGTCTCATCTGTCTGTGTGTCATTTCTTCTGAGTTCTGCCTCATGGGTGAAGTGTCCTCTGTACCCCACATTGGCTTGCTGAGCCTTTGTTTTTATTTGAGGCCTCATTTAGACCTAAGAAGTGAAGGGGCTTCAATTTCTGCCATAGAAGCTTTGTTCCTGTCCGCGGGGTTCTGGATTATCTGGAGTGCAGGCAGTTGGGAGAAGGGGCTCCCTGACACCTGTCAGTCACAGTGTCTGACCACAGTCCTCACTCACCTGACAGCCATGAGGAAGGAGGCCCCTGTTCCCTTGCCAGGGGCTGAACACAAAAGGTTCATAATAACAATTTAAATAATAGTAGTGGTTACATAATAGTAATAATAGCAGCAGCTGACATTTATTATGTACCGGACACTATATTTTCCTCATTTAATCCTGATCACAGTCCTAATGGGGCAGAGATCATAATTATCCCCAGGAAACCAAAGCCTGGTAGTTTATCCAATGTTGCATGGCATGTCATATATCTTCACTTAGAATGTCCTCTTTAATTTCCTAATAAAACCTCCATGAAAACTCTTACCTCCAACTGAACACCAAGCATCGCTTTACAAGTCTCCTCTCTAAGCCTCATGAGTTGAGAACATGTGGATAGCATCATTTGTATTTGTGTTGATATATTTGGTGCCATGATTTCCTCATTGGAGAATAAACTCCCAGCAGACAGGGACTGTGAGGTTTCTCCTTCGTTCTAGCTCTACATCATGTTGCCCCTGCGTAGACTGGGCCTAGGCTGGGGTTGGCATCTGCTTGGGCACTGTCACCAGGGAGGCTGGCATTGGGGATGATGGCTGAGCGCACTCTCCTCTTCCCAGGAAGACTGGCTACCCTGTTTCTCTGCCCAGAAGAGGCTATATGCTGCAAGGAAAAGAAGCCTAGCGATGACACTGGGCTCAGACCTGTGCAAAGGGTGAGAGTTGGCAATCTGACAATGGAAGAAACCGAAACAGGCTAATTAGTGAATCACATTCTAAAAGAAGCAGCAACCTGGGGCCATTTGGTATAGGAGCAGCACCCCCTTCATGCTCCATAGGCCCTGAAGACCTCATTGTGTTGCAGTGTGTTTTATTTCTCTCTCTCTCTCTCTCTCTCTCTCTCTCACCACATATAAAACTATGTGCCTGGCACTCTATAATCACTTTGCTAAGATTAACTCATTCCATCTTCACAGTAACCCTGTGAGGTAGGCACTACTGTTATCCCCATTGTACAGATGAGGAAACTGAGCTACGGAGAGGTAACTTGTCCAAGATCCCACAGCTAGTAAAAAGCAGAGCCAGGATTAGCACCCATTCATATGGTACAATAATGGGTCTAAATGACTTCCTAACCTTCTATTAATAACCTAACAAGCATTAGCAGGGCTTGAAGTGATCAGAGGAGATGAGGGGACATCCCACGACTTTTTAGGAGGGCTTAAGACGCCCTGGTATCTTTTATTTTATTGGCAAATAAACCATCCTATTTCTCTATTTCCTCCCTTCAAATGACAAATATAGAAAAACGTGAAATATTTCAAATATACAGGTAATGTGACAGAGAAACATGAAACACATTTGCAAAATAGTTACATGCAAAATTATTATTTTCCTTTAAGTTTTGGTATTTTGAGGAATAAATTCCAGTTATCTAGGAAATTCACTTTTTTTTTTTTTTTTT